>CM040430.1:65202976-65271008 GCA_022702705.1 Papilionanthe hookeriana x Papilionanthe teres | reverse complement strand
TTTTTGATAAAATTTAATTTAGATAACTATATTTAGATTTTATCTAAATATTATAGAAGATTCAAAGAAATATTTTTGGTAAAGAAAATTAATTTTGTATGTTAAGATATTTAGTATAAGAGGATAAGAATATAGTTAACTATTTAAAGTAAAGAAAACTATATTTTGAAATATTAAGAATCTTAGAAATTTAGTTGAGAAAGAAAAGATTGGGATTCAATGTTGTAAAAATGATGAATTACATATAAGGTAAAGAATGTTTTAACGTTTCAAATTTAGGAAGAGAAGAGTGAAGTTCAAAATTATTAACAGGCTATCCAGATATAGTAATCCTCACTTGAAAAAGAAAAAAGAAAAAGAAAAGGATTGAAAAAAAATCTCTGAAAAGAAAAGAAAAATATATAGGATTGAAAAACAATCCAAAAGAAAAAAAAGAAAAGAAAAAAAGTAAGTGAAGAGAAGCTTGAGGAGACGCCTTATCAAAAATTGGCTTCACTTGGATTAACCTAAAGGAAAAACTAAAAACATTTCTGAACTTATATTTATTACTAGTTTCTTTATTAGTAGTGTCCTCATAAATTTCCTATCTTCTGAAGATTATATGTGAATTGATATTACAACATATAGTCATTCTTGAAATGAATAGAAGACTAGAACTCTTAGACTTGATGACTAGATAGCCTTATATCTGCAGAATTAATCTAATTACTCGAAAATCTTTCTAAGAAGTCTTACTATGATATTTATTTAAATCAAAATATAGTATTTCTGAATTAAAATTTGACCACAATGAATCATAACTTTTATGTAGTACTAAAGATTACTTGAGGACAAGTAATAGTTAAGTTTGGGGGATTTTGACCCATGATACACCTAAAATATATAGTATTTTTTATGCACTTTTTTATACCTATTTTGATGATATTGCACTTTAATGAAAGGTATTTTGTGCTTTTCTTGTAGGTATGATGAAATGAGTGATTATGATGAAAGGAGCAAAATTGGATCAATTTTGGAGCAACTAGAAAAATGAAAATTTGGGCACTAGCGGCTAAGCGCATCTGGGCCGGCACTTAGCCGCCATAGTTAAAAATTGAGATTAACTTGAATTTGGTGCTTTTTAAAAGGGGATAGAATGCAAATCTTGGTGGTAACTTCCATAACTTCACTTAGGCGGCAAGTTTGATTGAAGGGGCGCATTTTTTGGTGGATACATCAAATCTGGACACATTTTGAAGAGACACTAAGGCACCTTTTGGTTTAATTTTTAAAGAGAGTCTTAGGAAAGATTAAGGGGCTCTTCCATTGCATTTTGAAGAGAGTTTTTACAGAGTTTTTATTGTATTTCATTAGGAGTAGGAGTAGAGAGTAGAAAAGAGAAAAGGGTAGGATTGAAGCCTTCTTCTTCCCACTTCTTTTCTTTCTTTTAGTTTAGTTTTTATTGAAGTCTGAAGTCTATTTCTGAGTCATCAGAGTTGGGAGGCTTGCTCTGAGGAATAGTTTAGTGAAGAGTTAAAGTTTCAGAGGAACTTCATGAGTCTTGTGGAGAGGATTTTCAAATAAGTGTTTACTTTTGTTCTTGCATTTAGTTTTTAATTAATACTTGTTGTGTTTGTTGTTTCTCTTATGATTTTTAATTCCAAATCAATGTGTTTTGGTATTTTCTCAATGCATTCTAAGTAGTTTACTTTTTCTTTATATTTCTTAAATGAAGAAGTAAATAATTCATGAAAAATTGTTGTGGAATGTATATGTATTTAAAGTTGGAAGAAGTTGTGAAGATTGATTCTATGAACTTTATTTACTTCTTAATTTGGCCTGTTAAGATGTAAAATTTGTGGTGAGATTATGTAAGATCCAATGCGGTATCGTCTCATAGAAGTTAGTAAGAATCACATGCAATTATATGGGTGAAAACTATAGTTCATATAATTTAATGCAATATATTAGAAGATGTTTTAAAGGGGAGTAAAATTAGAGAATTTTTAGTGTGATAGGCTAAAAGCCCCTAATTTGGTTTTAAGTTTTGAATATTTTTATGAGAAGTTAGCCCCCAGGTGGAGGGAATTGAGGGAACTTTTAAGTGAGAGCTGGTATCTTCCCTGCCTAACCATGTTCAAAATGATAAAATTTCAAATTAACTAATGTTTTTTATAGAACCAAGTAAGGGTAAAGAATATATTTACTTCTATTTATCACAAAAAATTTAAATACTTCCACAAAAATAATTTCATAATTATTACTACTTTATAAACGAAAGAAAAAGTTATTCTAGTTAATAGTGTTTTTCATACCGTGTTTACAGTTATTATCATTTTAATTTCTTATTTGACTTTTATAAGAAAATTTAAAGAGTGAAATCAACTATCTAACTTTTCAAAATCAAAACATACTTTCACAAGCCAATTAAAAAAATAAAAAGATAATTTTCTTATTTCTTTAAAGATTTTTCACTTTCCCTATAGGTTCGATATCTCGGGGCTTAATCAGAAAGTTCTATATTACTTGATAAACGATACGTATACTTGTGTAGTATCCATATTATAAATCAAAATCATAAGCATATATATATATATATATATATATATATATATATATATATATTTAAGAAAAGGAAAAAATTCATTCAGCAAAAGTCAACAAAGTTTACATACATCTAATATAGGGAATATCGACTCAAATCCCCAAAAAGTAAAAGCTTTAAAGGATCATCGGGTTTATCGGAAAAATAATCATTTGAGCTGCAGGTAGCACGTTTGGCCAACCGGTTAGCGGGTTGGTTACCTTCTCTAAAGATATGGGACCACTTGAGGGTGAGAGAGCCAAATGTAGAGAGCAATGTTCGTAGGGGTATACCAAATTCCATGGAGGAGGGGATAATCCTTGTATTATATTAACAAGCTGCCGAGAGTCGGATTCAATCCGGACAAATTGGTAGTTCAAAGCTTTAGCAAGTAATCGGGGCCCGATAAGCGGCTTGGAGTTCGAGTGGAGAGCCGACGGTGAGATGATTGGTACTTGGAAATACCACAGTAACTTACCTCCAGAATTTCTACAAACTGCCCCAATTCCAGCAGCAGAGTTAGTGAAACTCCCATCTATATTTATTTTTATCCATGGTGGAGGTGGAAGGGACCACTTCAGCAATGTAGGTTTTCTTTGATTTGTGGGTTCCAACAGTGGCTTCTTACTCAGAAAACTGTAGCAGTTAGCCACCATATGATTAATATTGCAATTTCTGTTGTCAAACTTCATTTGATTCCTATGCATCCAAACAAACCAACAGATAACTAAAGGTAAATGGAACCATTTTTCACTTTTCCAGTCCTCTCAGCAAGCCTCCCAATTGAGCCAATTGTGATTAAGATGAGTAAGATGGAATTGTTTTAAAACAGTAATCCACACCTGTTTAGTGACAGTGCAATGGAGAAAGAGGTGGGAAAATGATTCTTCCTGAGCTTGACAGAGCCAACATCTAGAAGCAAGTCTTAGGCCTTTGAGTTTTAAAATATCATCTAATGGAAGATAATGATGGAATATTCTCCAGCAGAAGTAAGACATAGAGGGGGATAAAAGCCTGGTCCAGATTTTCTCCCCCAAAGAAGTATCAGGCCAAAGTTGAAGTGAGCTATGAATCATTTGATTGAAAGATTTTTTATTAGACTGCTTCAGTAGGATTCTATCATGTTTAGTTGGATTAATAGGGATTTGAATAATCTGCTGTATGCTCTCCCCATCCAAAATTTCATTCAGCCTGTTGACATTCCAGTGATCCTCCACCCAAAAATCTGCAACAGTTAGTTGGTGATTGAAATTAGGAGTAAAATTTAGAGTTCCATCTCCTATCCAGTTGTCATAATAAAAATTCACCTCCCCCATTGCCCACTTCCCAGCAGAAATACTGATCGGCCATATCCCTAACTTTCAGCAAACTTCTCCAGTGCTTAGAATCCCCTTGTCTTGGCACAGCTGAATTTGGGTGATCTTTCCAGCAATACTTGTCAAAAAGGAATTTTGCCCACATGGTATCTTTCCTTCGAATTTAATCCACCGCTTACAATAGAACAAATGTCTCATCTCGTTGGAAATTTCTCACCTCTAGTCCCCCAGCCTTGGTTGGTTTACAAACCATGTTCCATATAGCCTAATGATATTGCTTGGTTTGGCCTTCCCAGAGAAATTTATTAAACATTGTTTTTAACATTTTCTGGGTGCTCTTTTTCATTCTAACTATTTGTAACTGATAAAGGGGAAAGGTTGAGAGTATACTCTTAAGTAAAGTTAATCTTCCACCATTAGATAGAAAGGTATTAGTCCAGTAGTTTAAAGTTGATGTAATCTTCTTGACAACTTCATCATACTGAGATTGCTTCCTCCTTCCTTTAATTAACTGCACTCCTAAATATTTCAAGGGGAGATCAGCAACAGAAAACCCAGTGTACTCTTTCACCCACTGTTGATATTTGAACTCTTTGCCGACCAAAAATTGACACTTCCTTTGGTTTAATTCCGTGCCCGCAACCAAGGCTAGGTGATCGATCGACTGCAAGGTTTTCTTTACAACAAGCTTACTTCCATTGGTGAAAATGATAACATCATCAGCATATGCCAAATGACTTATCATCGGTGAAGAACCATGCTTAAAATGGAGATAAGGATAAAGTGTTTGAGCAAGCATTCAGAGTTCTGGAGAAGTAATCAAAAGCCAAGATGAAGATGGTTGGAGACAATGGGTCTCCTTATTTCAGCCCCCTGCCAGCTTTGAAAAAACCACAGCTGCAGCCATTGACCAGGACACTGTAATAAACATTGGACAGCCATGTTTGAATTAAAGTACAAAATTCAGGATGGAAACCTCTAGCTTTAAGTACTAAATCAATAAATTTCCAACTGATAGAATCATAAGCCTTTTTAAGATCCAAATTGAGAAGTAAATTGTGTCCCCTACATTTATTATCAATATCAAGTAATGCGTTCTCGAGCCAAAAGACAATTATCAATAATAGTTCCGCCTCGCACAAAAGCATGATTGGTTAGAGCTGATCAATTAGTTAAGATAGGGTTGTAGTCTTCCCACAAGAATTTTACTAACTATTTTAGAAAAGGTAGTAGTAAGACTGATAGGTCTGAAATCAGTCCACTGATTTTTTTGAGTTCCTTTGGGAATAAGAGCAATGCTGGCTGCTGCAAAATATTTAGGAAGATCAGATCCAAGAAAGAAAGAATGAACTGCCTGAATAAGATCAGCACCCACAATATCCCAGGCTTTAATATAAAATATTGAAGTAAACCCATTAGGACCTGCTGTTTTATTACCATCAATGCTCTTCAAAGCTTGCAATATCTCCTGTTTATCAGGTAGGAAATTTAAATTAAGCTGATTCACATAATCTTGATGATCAGAAAACATCTCAGCAACAAACGAAGTAGAGGATATAGGCTGTTCAGCAAACAAATTCTGAAAATGTAATACAGCACTTTGTGAGAGGGAAGATTGGTCAGTAACCTAATTGCCAGCCTCATCCTTGATTTTAAGTATAGCATTTATTTTTCTTCTGTGTTTAATGACTGCATGAAAATACTTAGAATTCCTGTTCCCATAAAGGTAATTGTTCACAGCAGCTTTTTGTTGTAGAAAAGCCTCTTCCCTTTCCAGTGCTTGGAAAAAAACTGACTGGGCAATTTCAAGTTCATGTGCCTGATCCTCTCCCAAATCATTTGCAGCTTCCAACAAATGAACTTTAGCTTCTGCATCCTTAACTTGTTGAAAAACATTTCCAAACTGAGTCTTATTCCACAGTCTTAGTTTAAAGGCTACATTCTTTTGCAATCTCCACAGTCTCACAAGAGGACTACAACTAATGTGATCAGAGACATTCCAGGCTCTGTGTACTTCAGCTAGAAAGCTATTATGAGTGCACCAAGCATTGAGAAATCTAAACTGGGAGTACCCTTTGTAAGAACTGAAAGAAATCTGGATTAGTAGTGGGGAGTGGTCATATGTTGCCCTGTGTAAATGCTGCACTTGAGTTATGGGGAAGGTGTTGAGCCATAGGTCATTAGCTAAAACTCTATCAATTCTCTCAAGCAAATTACCTCTCTTCCATGTGAAAGGGGTACCAATGTAGCCTAGATCAAATAATCCTACATTAGTGATATTCTGGGAGAATTGTAACATGGTATTAAGATCAGGAGTTCTTCCCCCCTTTTTCTCACTGGGATCTCTAATGCAGTTAAAATCCCCACTGACAATCCAATTTGAAGAGTTACTAGTACCGATCCGCCACAACTCATTCCAAAGAGAAACTCTATCCATAGGAGTACACCCAAGCATAAATGATAGTAGCAGATCGCCTCGGAAAGAATCCATCCCAAACTGTAAATGGAGAAATTAATAATTATCAAGTCGAACATTGCAGCTTAGCTCCTTTCTTGTAAAAATCCAGCATCTTATTGTTGCAGTTGGAGTGAAAATGGAATCCAGGAAATCTTTTAATGAATTTAGAGATGTTGGTATGCACCATAGGTTCCAGTAATACTATAATCCAAGGTTTAAAAGTCCTGTTAAGATGTAGTAATCTATTAAGGGTGCCAGGACTTGCCACACCCCTAACATTCTAACAAATTAGATTAATCATGGTGTAATGCCTTACCAGCCTTAGTAATTCTAGGGGGTGTTGCATCAGAATGATCCATACCAATAATATTAGACTTAGATAAATTTTGCAGCTCCATAATATCTTTTCTCCTCCTACTTTTCTCGTTGAGACCAAGCACCATCAGCAGTAGTTGCTAAATTCTCAAGAATCATTTGGGCAGATTCCCCAGTTATGGGACTTGAAGGGGTTATAAAAGTGGCACCTGCATCAGAGTAATCTGGGATCACTTCCTTAGTAGTATCAACTCCCTGTGCAGCACTTGTGATCATAGATGTGGTGGTAGCTGTAGGCTCCTTAAGGACAGTGTTTGATAAATCAATATGCTGTAAATTCTTATTCCTCCTCCTCCTACTTCCTTGTTGAGACCTGGCCCCTTCTGCATCAGAATAATCTGAACTCACATCATCAGCTTCAGTAACCAATGTAGCATTATTCATAACATTGTCTCTAATCTCTATTGGTAGATATGCATATTTCCCAATAGCTGTCTGCCCAATTTGATCTGCATAGTTTTTAAAATCCCCCTCCTTATCAACAAGCCCATTCAGACCTTGATTTAGAATTGCAAGTTCATTATTCAAATCCTGGGTAGTAGTTGGGACAGTTGCCACTGGAATCATCGGAGATATGGGTGGATTGTCGATCTTTCTTAGTAACCTTATTATTTACATTATAAGGTCTTAATTCAGGGTGGAGTTTAAAGCATTATTCCATGGTGTGTCCAAATAGGTGACAGTGCTTGTAATACAAAGGTTGATATTCCATAACAATGGGTTGCCAGTATCCATTATTAGCAGTGCCTAGCCAGACCCCATCCAAATAAGGTTGAGTAATGTCCCTTTCTACTAGAAATCTTGCATTGGAAATCCTGGTAACATTAGCAGAGGGGATATCAAGTTTAAGTGGCCTTCCCATAGCATCAGCTATGTCATAGATGATTCTATGATTGTTAAAGGGAAGTCTTAAGTTAGGGAGACTGAACCACACTGGAACTATAGGTGGTTCTTTAGTTGGATCAAAGTCCATAGTCCACTTGAGAAGCTTCATGGGTTTCCCATCTATCATTATAACTTTTTTAGAAAAAACCTGTGCATAATCCTCCTCCTTAGCAAGCCGCAACATAATGTGTCTATCGTCAAAAACCCCTAATTTCCAACTGCCCACCAGCTTGAAATCATCAACAGCTTTTCTCAAGATATCCATTTTAGGATGGCCAAACTGAAATTTCCCTACCAAGGTAAATTTATAGGGCTCCGACAGTTTCAGAATCTCCTCCTCAGTGAAAATCAAAGTCAGCTTCCCAGCCTTCCTAGTACATTTCCTAATAAACTCACACTCAGCTTTCCCATCCATTACATCATGAAATAATTGAGGGAACACCAGTTTATCTCCTAGAGTGGTTCCACCATCTTTCCTCACTATAACTTCAGCAAAAGTACCCCTTCCAACAAAGTGAGGATCAGCCCAAGTGAGATCATGTGCCATTGCCAATGTAACAGTACCACAAGCAAAATTCAAAAAATAAAGAGCCCGGGAAGTGAGAAAAAATCACCCCCACCCAAAACCAAAGGAAGAAAAGAGCCGAGAAGGCTTCCAAGCTTCTAATGACCACCTTTCTCCACCACCGCACTCGAACACGGCCGCTCCCCTTACCGGTTTCCTCCATGGAAACCCTAGCGAGCACCTCCCTCCAAACCGGCCCGCCATTATATATATATATATATATATATATATATATATATATATATATATATATATATATATATATATATATATCCGAGCTGGATCAAGTTTCTATCCCTGTTGCCAATTTTCATATCATATTTGTAAGTATAAAAAATCGGTGCGGAGTCAAGTTTTTGGCGCCGTTGCCGGGGATCGAAAATAATTAAAATTACATTTTAAAGAAAATTAAGAAATTTTAAATTTTTACTTTTCTTTGTTTTTGTTAGTGTGTTGTGTTTTGTTTTGTTTTATTGTTGTATGTGTAGTTCAGGTTCTGAGGGACTTGTGCCTTACGATTCTGAATTAGAAAGAACTATCAGAAAAATAAAAAAAATTAAAAATACAGAAAAAGATAAAAATATTCAAGAAATGGCAAATCATCAAGATCAAAATGTTGGCATCCATCAAGAATTAAGACCTTTAAGAGATTATGTTAACCCTACAGTGGATGAACTTCGTAGTAGTATTCAAAACCATGTTGTAGCTGCTAATTCTTTTGAGGTTAAACGTGCTATTATCTAAATGGTGTCTAATAATCAGTTTGGGGGAGCAACAGCTGAAGATCCTAATTTGCATCTTGCTAATTTCTAGAGTTGTGTGCTACTTTTAAATATGATGGTGCTTCAGATGATGCTATTAGACTTAGACATTTTCCTTTCTCACTAAGGGATAAAGCTAAAATATGGTTACATTCGTTAGCACTTGGATCAATTAGAACTTGGGGTGAACTTTCACAAAATTCCTTGCTAAATATTTTCCACCATCTAAGACTGCTAAGTTGAGAAATGATATTACATCTTTTTGTTAGTTTGAAGGGGAATCAATATATGAAGCATGAGAAAGATTTAAAGATCTCGAGAAATGTCCACATCATTCGATACCAGATTGGTTAATAATTCAAACTTTTTATAATGGATTAGTTGGATCTCTTAGATCAATCATCGATGCTGCTGCTGGTGAATCATTAATGTCTAAACCAATTTCTGATGCTTATGCTTTAATTGAAGAAATGACTACTAATAATTTTCAATGGCCTTCTGAAAGGTTAAATCCTAAAAAGGTAGCCAGTGTTTTTGGAAATGATGCTTTTACAATGTTATCAAATCAAGTTGTTACTGTTTCATGGAAGATAGACCAATTTAGGATGAATTTTTCTCAGCCACATTCCATGATTGAAGAAAATTCATTAGGCCAAATGGTTGATTCTTATTCTTCACTAGAAACTGTGAATGCTATAATTAAGCCTAATAACCCATATTTCAATTATTATAACCCAGGTTGGAAGAATCATCCAAATTTTAACTGGAATACCAATAATCAGGGTGGTGTTAATCAACAATGGGGGAATCACCAAGCAAACCCATTGGGGAATTGGAACAACTAAGGAAATAATAATGATAATATATTAACTTATCCTTCAGGTTATAACAATGCTTTACAATTAAAGGAGAAGAAGTTGTGTATTGAAGAAGTGGTGTCACATATGAGAAATCAATTACAAATTCAAGTAGCGACCATAAAAAATATTGAAAATCAATTTGGACAAATTGCAAATGCCTTAAGTAATAGATCCCAAGGAATGCTTCCAAATAATACTGAAGTAAATCCAAGAGAAAAGATTAAAGAACAAGTAAAAGCAATTCAACTGAGAAGTGAAAGAGAATTAGAAGATAGAGTTAAAAAAGAAACTGAAGTAGAGAAAGACGAGATTGAAGAACCAAAAGAGGACGCTCCGAAAGGTATGGAAAGACCTGTTTCTCCACCTAAGGTTGATTTAGAAAACCACCACCTCCATTTCCTCAGAGAATTCATCAACAAAAGTTGGATAAGCAAGTTTCAAAATTGTTAGAGATATTTAAGAAGCTTACTATTAATATTCCATTTACTGAAGCCTTAGAACAAATGCCAAGCTATGCGAAATTTATGAAGGATATTCTTAACAAAGAAAGGAAGTTTGAAGATAACGAGATTGTTGCACTTTGTGAGGAGTGCAGTGCAATAATTTAGAAAAAGTTTCCTGAAAAGCTTAAAGATCTTGGTAGTTTCACAATTCCATGTGCAATCAGAGATAGATTATGTGGAAAAGCTTTATGTGATTTGGGTGCAAGCATTAACCTTATGTCTCTCTCAATATTCAAAAGACTAAGACTAGGAGAAATAACCCCAACTACTGTAACTCTGGAATTAGCAGATCGTTCAATTGAAAAACCTCCTGAAAAACCTCCTGAACTTGAGTTAAAAATGCTTCCTGATAATTTAAAGTATGTTTTTACGGTGAATCCTTAACCTTGCCAGTTATAATTTCCTCTCAATTAACTGAAAAAGAAGAAGTGAGTTTGCTTGAAATTTTGAAGAAGCACAAGAAAGCCTTTGGATGGACAATTTCTGATATTAAAGGAATCAATCCTTCAATTTGTATGGACAGAATTCTTATGGAAGATAATTGCAAACCGCAGGCTGATCCCCAAAGGAGATTAAATCTTATCATCAAAGACGTTGTTAAGAAAGAAATTTTAAAATGGTTGGATGCTGGAATTATCTACCCTATTTCAGATAGTGCATGGGTTAGTCCTATTCAGTGTGTTCCTAAGAAAGGAGGAGTGATTGTGACTGTTAATGAAAAGAATGAAATAATACTAACAAGACAAGTTACAAGGTGGCGAATATGCATTGATTATAGAAAATTAAATCTTGCCACAAGGAAAGATTACTTTCCACTCCCATTTTTGGATCAAATGTTGGATAGACTGGCTGGGCATAAATACTTTGGTTTTCTGGATGGATATATTGGTTACCACTGTTGACCTCATTTTTGATGAGGTCTTTTCTCTTCTCTCTCCTTAGTACTTAGGATCTAGCCTTAGGCTTTCCTTTTGACTATCTTAGATGACTAGAAATGGAACCCACCACTTAGAAATTCAAACACCTCTTAACTCCTGCAAACCTCATAAGTTTGATTGTAAACCCCTAAGTCACTTGGAGGGTTAAGATCGAATGTGGAGGTTTAAAGGATGAGTTCCCTATAGGACTCTTTGGCCTTAGGACTACTCACAGGTGGCACTGGTCGCGGTGAGGGTTGACCTACACACGTTACACTTTCACACGCATTCAAAAGCCTAAAACCATTCATACGTAGTTTGACTTCTTAACTCGTGTAGGTAATCCATATGGGTGGACCTTAACCCTTAGGCCCTTGGCTAAGAGGGTTAGGAACAACATAGTGAATGCCTCAAATGAGTCCTCTCATGGCTCTTATGGGATTGATATGGCTTCATGGCTCAACCAAAGTGATTCCATTCTACTCAAACTTAATCAATCTTTATTTTTCCAAAATTTCAATTTTTGACCCCCAGGGCCCTATACCCACCAAACCTACCAAATGTCCTTTAAACTACCCAAAATTTGCAAGATTCCTTAAAATACCCAAAATTCCTCAAAACCAATCCTAAAAACCTCCCACCATTCAAATTGATCATCCTTAGCCAAATATACCAAAATTTCCAAAAATACCCCCCAATACCCTCCAAATACCCAAAATACCCTTTTTAACAAAAAAAATCCATAAATTCCAAAAATTCCCCGAAAATTCCAAAAAATTCCTAATATTCCCAATTTCATTTTTTAAAACTACACCATAGGCCAATTTTATCAATTTAACCCACTTTTGTCAAAACCCCCAATTTGATCCATTTTTAACCCAAAGTGGACCCAATGTTAAACCAAATCAACCCAACTGACCTCAATTTTGATCCAATTCAATTCTAAACTTCAATTCAATAACCCCAATATCAATTTAGACTAAATTCATGCCCAATTTGATTGACATTTGGATCCAATTTCAATTTAAAGCCTAAAACCCAATTTTGGCCCATGACCTAAACCTAGCCCAAACCAACCCAATTCAACCCCAAATCTTTTCTAAAACCTTCCCAATATCCCCACAAACAAAAAACTAACAAGATTTACCTCAAGTTTGAACCTAAACTCCACCCGAACCTAACCCAATACCAAAATCCCCTAAATTGGCCTAAACCCAAACCTAACCCAAATAGGCCCAAATCCTAAAATCAAAGCCCAACCAAAATTGAAAACTCTTTGTAACACTCCCATAAACATTTCTGAACATTAATTTTACATCAAATCCAACATTAGCCCATCCCTTAACCAAGTTAGCCCAATTTGACCCACTTTGGCCCCTTTACCAAAAAGGCCCAAATTAAGCTCAATCCAACTCCAAATTACTTCAAACCTACTCCAAATCATTCATGACACATCCCTAAACTAAATCCAACATTTGTTTGGCCCAACCTTTTACAAAATGTCCATCCACCAATTTGTTTTCAAACCTAAAGGCCCACTTCCTTAAGCCATTTTAAAAGTCCATCTAAAATGATTTCAAAAGGCCCAAAATCAATCCAAAGCCTACATGACACTTTCACCTCATCATCCCTTTGATTTAAATCACCCCCTAAGTTATAAATTCATCATTAAACTTTTCTAAACTAAGCCATGTGCCAAATTACCCCTAAATATCCAAAATCCTTAAAACCCACTTTCATGAAACCAAGACAACCATCCCTAAGCCAAATGGAGCCATGGAGCCATGCATAAGCCCCATGCAAGCCATGTGAGTGGTGTTCATGTGACCATATCATATTGGGCAAAAGGAGGAGCCTCTTTCTTGATTCCCTTAAAGTGATTAAGCACTCCCATGTTTCCCCTAAACCATGCTTAAACTTAAATATGCTTAGATGGTGACTTTTCCCCACTAAGCTAGCTGACTCACCTGATCTCCCTCAGCCCAAACCAGAGCTTGGAGAGGTGAACCCAACCCATTTGCATGACTTGACCCATTTGGATCCAAAATCACCCCTCTCCCCATACCACTTAAAGCTAAAATCTTTACACATGTCCATGGCTAATTGATTGCACCATTGCCAACCCCTGACCCTCCTGATCAAGATGGTGACCTAACCTATCCGGCCAGCCGCCTGTGTCACCAGAAAATGCCATGGTCGAGAGCTCCATGTGAGCCAAAATTTTCAATTCTTCCTTGTTGAGTTGTCCCAGTCAAATTGAACACCATGGTTGTTCTTCTCTTGTATAGAGTAGCTGATCCTAAGCCCTAACTCCCCTGGGAGGCCCTCCAGCCTTGTCTATTTAAACCCACCACCTTCTCGGCCAAACAAGGTGATGAACCAGACCTGAGCAAAACTTTGCCAAAATTGCTACAGGACCTTCTCCTAACCTAGAGCAATTGTTCCCCACTGTTCTCTTGCCCTAAACCCCATTGATTGAGCTCGATTTTGGAGCTCGACTCTCGGCCCAGAACCGGGACATCTGCGAAACCTCCACCAAAATCAAATTAAACTCACCCACACCTGCACAGGACCAAGAGAAGGAGTTCCCCAGTGGAAGCCCCCTCACCCGGCCAGCCATTCTCTCTATCGGCCAAGCTTTGAAATTGGACTTGGTGGAAGTTGTACCTAGGCAATTTGCCAGAGCTAGAGACTTCATCTGGAGCTTCCTTGGGTGCAATCGAAGGTGCCACAACTCTCTGATTAAAGCTTCACTTCTCAGAGCCAAGGTATAGACCTCTCCTTCCTCCCGAGCTTCCAGAGATTTTCCATTTTGATTTTCTTAATTTCCTAGCATGTAAACCGTATGGATGTGTTCGTCTCCTCAAGACAAATCCATAGAGCATAAGAACACGAAAATCCATTGAGAAATGAGAGAGTTCTTAGGGTTTTAGTGTGGATGGTCAAGGGTGCACACCAGTCATGGAAGATGACCAGGCGCCGTCCAATCGAGCGTGTATCAGTTGAATGGCTCAGATTACGTCGGATCAGAGGAAGGAGAGAAACAGTGGGACGCGTGGTGGCTGACTCAGATGGCTGCATCAAGTAGGAGCGCGCTGTGTGGTCTTTCGATCCGACATAGGTTGACACGGCGCTGAGTCAGATAAGTAGATAAATAGGATTTTTTCTATTTATTTAAATACCCAGAACTTAGAAAATCCATATCTTTATGTAGAAAAATCACAAAAATAAACTAAAAATACTCTCTTGCTCAGTGAACAAAGGAGAATAATGTAGAATAGAAATCAAGTTATTTTGATGAGTATTTTATTTTTAATTAATTATTTACTCATTTTAGTATTTTGATTCTCCATTTGCATAGACAATTCACCATGGCATGATACCATAGGGCTTTTGAAGCCTCTAATCTTGGGAACATTCTCTGAATTTTTTAAGGTCAGAAGCCATCACTATGGTAAGTTATGTATTTTTCAAATTTATGTCACTATTTTTGGTATTTTAATTCCATTAATTAGCATATTGCTTAGAAAATTCTAGAAAAAATTGGGAAAGTTTCTTAGGTCCAAAGGACCATAGGATAATTATATTTTGAGTTAATTCATTAAGAATAACCCTAATTGGCCTAATTACTCAAAACTAAACTTTAATTAATTTGGGTTAACCACACATCAAAAGAACGTGAAAATAATTCTGCACTAATCTTTAGGATCAGAGGGACCTCACATAAAAATTTGGAATCAATTGGAAATGTTTAACCCCATTAAATGGATTAATTAAGTCACATAACTAAAATTAAACTTAAAAAATTCATAACTCCAAAAATACACTTTAAAAATTCACCAAATTGGTTTTGGGGCCTCTCTGGTATCAGAGGAGCCTTAGTAAATTAAAATTAAAATTTTCTAATTATCTTCATTTTTCATCATATTTTAATATTTTAAATAATTAAAAAATAATAAAAATAAAAAATATATTAAAAAATCATAAAATGTCATATTTTAACTCCTAATTACTTGGGAACATACCAAATATTTTTCCCAAGTCTCAAAGTAATGATATTGAATTTTAAATGCTTAAAACAATTTTTGAATTAAAAAATGAATTTTCCAACCTTTTCACTAAATTAATTCTAATAAATCCAAGAAAAATAACAAAATTATAAAATTTGTTTTTCCTAAGTCCTTGAGGTTAGATAGATTTAAGAAAAAATATAAAATCCATTTTTCAACCTTTATTTTATTTTATAATTAATTAACACTCTAAAACTCAAAATAATTATAATAAATAAAATATAATTCAAAACATCACCAAAATTAGTCCAAGTGGTCCTCTAGTCATTAGGAACATCCCATAATTTTCTTAAGGATGGAAACCTTTCCTTGGTCATGTTGTTGAATTTTCATTGAAAATCCCTATTTTTTCATTAAAATAATTATATAAATTAAATTAAATTGAGAAAAATCACATTTTCTCCCCTAATGTCTTAATTGACATATGAGTGAAGTGAAATAAAAATTTCAAGTTTATTTGAGCTTAATTTAGTGACTTATGAAATAAATAAGCCTAAAGGGACATAAAGATAATTAAAGGACTTTAACCCTAATTAATATTTAGGTTTAATTAAGGGGAAGGTAAAACATCTGATTTTAAAATTTTTATTAGAATATTGAAACTTAGAGAATTAAAGGGTAGAAACCCATTAATCATCTTGAAAATATTTGAAGTAAACCTTAATTATATAAATAATTTGAATTTGGGAAGAATAAGTTAAAATTTGATTATTTAAATAAGGATATAATTTAGAGAGATTATAATAACTTAAATTAAAATCCCTAAATGAATCACTCTAATAATATTTAACTTTTTAATTAAATTTAAAGTGATAATTAAAATTAATAATTAAATAATTTAAAGGATAGTGAACTTTAATTAAATTAAAACCTAAAACATTAAATAATTTGATAATTAAATTGAAATAAATTTAAAACAAATAAAAAAAAATATTATTAATTTCAAAAATCACTTGAAAGTAAATTTAAAACAAATATGTAACATTAAAAATTAATTTCATAAAGATAAATTCTTAATAAAAAAATAATATAATAATCCAACCAATTAAAAAGTTAATCCAGAATATTGCAATTAGATTAAAATTAAATCATTAAAGTCTAAATTAAATAATTTAAATTCATCTTTTAATTCAAATGGTTTAAAACACTTAAGAATAAAACAACTTGAACACTATTCCAAACTTAAATTCATTAAAATTTTATAACTAAATTAAATCACCTTAAAACATTAATTCTAATTTTAAATTGTTGAAATTTTTTAATAAATTAATTTGCCCTTGAAGGCTTTCGTTATTATAACTCTAAAGTAAAGCATCAAGTGAAATGTTATTTTACTTATAGGATAATCAAACATCCTAATTCACTGAGCAAGAAGGAAAATCTAAACTGAATTCTTGGATGATCAATTCACCAGTACAATTAAACTCATTTAGACTCAAAGTAATTCCAAAAATATTGAAAAGATGTTTAGGACCCGTCCTAAACATTTCCTCAATATGATGGGATGTTTTAGAAGAATAATTGAATTTGATTGTTCTTTGATGAAGAAAATCATCCTTAAACAAAATACAAGAACCTAGACGTCATAGGAGATGACTATCAATAGGATTAGGAATTTGGTAGACATCCAAAACCTTTCCTTTAGCTTTACCTAGGTACTTCTCATAAATATTTAAATGTCTTAACATGTGTTTTAAGTGCAGTTTAGAATGACGGGAAGACCCTCCAGGTAAGCTTTTATTTTATTGCAAGTTACTTACATGTACTGCACTTTACTTTTCTTGCATGTTAAACAAGATTGTTGCATGAAAACTAAAACCTTTAGGATAGCCACAAAACTGAAACCCAAAACTAAATTAAAAGTCACAACAAGATAAAATTCATCGCCACAACATTTCAAAATATAAAACAACTCAAAATTTAATCACAAACAGAACAACAAAACTACAATTGCAATTAAATTAAAACATCTCATTGGATGATCGGGAATACCTCGGATTATGTAACCTACGTGTTGCTAACGGGATTTCCCATGGTCTAAATGAAAGTGTGGAACTCATTCAGTTGAGTTTAGCAAATTCATCTGGACTAAGTGAATCCGATAAAAATAATGGTGCCGGAATGATGGAGCCAGTGGGATCTTAACCGGTGTTGTTATAATCAACTTTAAGATTCCCCTAATAAAACATTAAATACATTTGGACTTTAAGATTTCTCTAAACCAAAACACTTCTCTCATCTCATGATTTTTACCTTCTAAAACTAATCCTCTACAACAACAAGGAGCTTTGAGCATAGTGGGCAGCACGGCCATCGTCGGCAGCAAAACTGGAATCTACATCAGCAAAACCTTTCTTAGAATTAAATAATAAAGCCATATGGTTTTGAGGTAGTTTTCCTAGTGTAACATAAATCCTCAACTTTTTGTTAGGCATTTGCATAGTCATGTTATGCAAATTAAGCCCTAACCAGTCTTAGGACTCTGAGGTAGTCGTTTGGTACGACATAAACCCTCACACCTTCGAGGCTATTTGTGTGATCATATCATACAACCATAAGTCCTAATTAATTAAAATTGGCAGGATTACAATATTAAATAAATTTCCAAATTGAAGCCAAACAATAGGATAGTTTGGGAAGTTGCCAAGATTCTTCTTGGATCCTCAACTTCTCCTACCTCTCTTCCATTGGACTCTTAAAATAAACTGTTCCAAATTCGAGCTAATCTCTTTTGAAATTCCAAAATTTAATCCTTTGAAAACCTTAAACTTTGAAATTCTTGAGGGAAAAACCACTGATCATTATCGAGAGTTTTCTTAAGTGATTCCCGTCATTTAAGATGTAATTAACTATAAGGGCCTGCCCTTATAGGGAACTGTAAGAACCCAGGTAATATAAACCCTGTTTAATTTCTTTATATTAAGCAGGGGAACTTTTTGGCTTATAAAATTAGTTCGCAGACCAAACGGATGTCACAAATCTTTTAGTTTATTTAACTGAGCCTCATCGTCAAACAGTGTGCCTATTCTTCGGGCTAGATACACGGTTTGTGGTGTGGTGCTCGTTTAGATAAACTATTTAGGATGTGAGATCGGTTTGATTTCATATCTTAAAATTTTCAAATTCAAAATTATTTTCAAAATCAAATGCTACTTTCTAAATTATATATATATATATATATATATATATATATATTTATTTAAATTAAAACCTAAAATTCGCCGACAACTTCTGTAGGCGACCCCTTTTTAAAATTAAACTTACAACCTAAAAATATGCCGACAACCACCAAATTCAATTTGCTACTGAGGATCAAGAAAAACTACATTTACCAGTCCTCATGGTACGTTTGCTTTTAAAAGAATGCCCTTTGGTTTATGTAATGCCCCTGCTACAATTCAGAGATGTATGGTGGCTATATTTTGTGTTTTATTTGAAAAAGGGATTGAAGTTTTTATGAATGACTTTTGAGTGTTTGAAATTTCTTTTGAATCATGTTTAAAACATTTATCTAATGTTCTAAAACACTGTGAAGAAACTAATTTGGTTCTTAACTGGGAAAAATGCCAATTTATGGTGGCAGGAGGAATTGTTTTGGGACATCGAATTTCAGAAAACGTTTTGGGGGTAGATCCTGCAAAAATTCAAGTTATATATAATTTACCTTGCCCAACCAATGTAAGGGGAATTAGAAGTTTTTTAGGACATGCTGGATTCTATAGGCGTTACATCAAATAATTTTCAAAGATTACAAAACCTTTATGCCATTTACTGGAAAAGGATGCAATTTTTAATTTTGATGATAATTGCCTCAAAGCCTTTGAAACATTAAAAGAAAAATTAGTCATTGCACCTGTAATAATTTCACCAAATTGGGAAAAACCTTTTGAATTAATGTGTGATGCTAGTGATTTTGCTATTGGTGTTGTTTTGGGTCAGAAATATTATAAGATTTTCAAAGTTATTTATTATGCTAGTAAAACTCTTAATAAAGCTCAAATTAATTATACCACTACTGAGAAAGAGTTATTAGCTATAGTATTTGCCTTTGACAAATTTCTATCATATTTAATTGAAACTAAATATGTTGTGCATACTGATCATTCTGCTATCAAATACTTAATGAAGAAAAAAGATGCAAAACCGAGACTGATAAGATGGATTCTTCTTTTTCAAGAATTTGATTTGATATAGTAGACAAAAAGGGTTCTGAAAATTAAATTGCTGATCATTTGTCCAGGCTTGAAATTGAAAAATCTCTATGTGATGTTGAAGAAATTAATGAACATTTTCTTGATGGAAAATTGTTCACTGTTAATGAGTGGCATGTTCCGTGGTATGCAGACATAGTAAATTTCATTGTTAGTGATATTATACCCTATGGTTTGACATATCAGGAAAAGAAGAAACTTTTGTCTGATGCTAAGACGTATTTTCTGGATGACCCATTTTTATATAAACAAGGAAAGGATCTTATAATTCGAAGATGTGTACCTTTAGAAGAGACTTATGAAATTATTCAAAGATGTCATGATTCTGATTATGGGGGACATTTTGGAAGTGATAAAGCTACATATAAAATCTTACAATCTGGACTTTATTGGCCTACAATTTTTAAGGATGTGAATGCTTATATTAAAAATTGTGATAGATGTCAGCATGTAGGCAATATTTCTAGGAGAAATGAGATGCCCCTCAATTATATTTTGGAAGTTGAAATATTTGATGTTTGAGGATTAGATTTTATGGGACCATTTACACCATCTTTCAAAAATGTTTATATTTTGATGACATAAGACTATGTTTCCAAATGGATTGAAGCTATTGCTTTATCGCGATGTGATGCTCAAAGTGTTGCAAAGTTTTTAAGAAAGAATATATTTTGCAGATTTGGAATACCAAGAGTAAGCATAACTGATGGGGGAAGTCATTTTAGAAATGTGATTATTGAAAAGTTAGCAAAGAAATATCATATTAATCATTGCATTGCAGACAAGTGGTTTGGTTGAATTATCCAATCGTGAAATTAAAAGAATATTAGAAAAGACTGTTAATCCAAATAGAAAGGATTGGTCAATCAAATTGGATTATACTTTGTAGACCTATAGGATTGCCTACAGAACCACTATAGGCATGTCCCCATATAGGTTGATTTCTGCAAAAGCTTGACATTTACCTATTGAACATGAGCATAAAGCATTTTAGGCTATTAAAGAGTTCAATTATAATTTAAAAGATGCTACTGAGAAGAGATTATTGTAATTAAATGAGCTTGAAGAGATAAGGAATGAATCTTATGAAAGTGTTAAGATTTATAAGGAAAAGATAAAGTTATGGCATGATCGGAAGATTATTACTAAAAATCTTGTGCCAAGACAGAAAGTTTTAATGTATAATGCCAGATTGAGAATTTTTTCTGGAAAACTTAAGTCCAGGTGGATGGGTCCTTTTATAGTGATGAAATCTTATTCCTATGGAGCTGTGGATATTCAAGATCCTAAGACTGAAAAAATATTTAAAGTTAATGGAAATAGACTTAAACCATATTTTTCAGTCGAGCAAGCTAAGTCTGATGAGAATCTGATGTTGGGTCACTCAGAATCAGTTCTGGATTTATCAGGCTGTAGACGTTGTCAGCATATTTTTATGTTATGTGTGTTGTATTTTGAAAAGGGGTCGCTTAACAGAAATTATCGGTGAATTTTAGATTTTAATTTGAATATATATATATATATATGGTTTAGAAAGTTCTTCCAAATTAATCTCTGTTAAAAATTTTCCAAACATTCTTCAGGCTTCCTTGTACGCAAATAGACCTATGCTCCACAAAGTTATAAAGATCTTTTGGAAAGCCCCTAGCCCTCCTTTTATTAAAGTCAATACGATGGTGCTTTCGATGATCAATTTGCTGGCATTGGAGGCATTTTCGAGAGACCATCTTGGGAAAGGTTTGCTTTTCTTCCGGGCTCCCACTACTGCTGTCGATCCATTGGAAGCTGAATTGGTCGTCTGTTTTTGGGCTCTTCACATTGCTACACTCTTTCAATGGTCTTTCATCATTGTGGAGGGAGATTCTTCTACTCTATTACAGTACTTTCAGAATGAACTTCTTCCTCCTTGGCACCATTCTACTTGGGTTTACAAAATCAGATCTTTGTTGCCTCAGCTTACTGTTCAACTTAACTTTATTTTCAGAGAAGGTAACATACCTGCTAATTGAATTGCTAAAAAAGATTTATCTTCACAAGAGATAATGGTCTCCTCTACTCTACCTCCCCAGCTTCTTCATCTCATCCAGGCTGACTCTTTCCAAGCCCCTCACTTGAGTGCAGAGTGATGTCCCGAGCATTTGTTACTCTCCACACTTTTGCTTATAGTCGTTTATAGTTACTTGTAGGAGCATTTTTGTGTCTTTTTGTTTTACTTGGTTTTTACTTGGTTATTTGTTGCTTTTGGGTATTTTCTTCGAGTTCGTTCTCTTCTTTTGCGGGAATGGCCACTACTCTCTCGTTTATTTCATTTACCTAGTCTTTTTTCCTTCGGTGTGGAGTTGTCTTGGGATCTTCTTCACTGGGGATCTCTCTTTTGTAAATTCATACTTTTTTATTAAATATATATATATATATATATATATATATATATGGTTTAGAAAGTAGTATTTGATTTTGAAAATAATTTTAAGATATGAAATCAAACCGACCTCGCATCCCAGATAGTTTATATAAACGAGCGCCCCATCACAAACCGTGTATTTCACCCGAAGAATAGACACACTGCTTAATGATGGGGCTCGGTTACATAAACTAGGAGATTTGTGACATCCGTTTGGTCTGCGAACCAATTTTATAAGCCGACAAATTCCCCTACTTAATATAAATGAATTAAGTAGGGTTTATATTACCTGGGTTCTTAAAGTTCCCTATAAGGGCAAGCCCCTATAATTAATTACATCTTAAGTGACGGGAATCACTTAAGAAAACTCTCGATAATAATCGGTAGTTACGCTCTCAAGAATCTCAAAGTTTAAGTTTTCAAGGGATTGAATTTTAGAGTTTCAATAGGGAATGGATCAAGTTTGGAACATTTTGTTTTGGGAATTCAAAGGAAGAAAGGTAGGAGAAATTACAGATTCGAAGCGAACTTCGGTAATTTCTCGACTATCCTATTATTTGGCTTGAATTTAGGAAAGTCCTAATGTTTGTTTAATGTTTTGATCTTGCCAATTTTAATTAATTAGGACTTATATTTGTATGACACGATCATACAAATAGCCTCGAAGATGTGAGGGTTTATGTCGTATCGGACGACTACCTCGGAAATCCCAAGACTGGTTAGGGCTTAATTTGCAATGTAAATGCCTAACAAAAAGATTGAGGATTTATGTTGCACCAGACAAACTATCTCAAAATCCTATGGCTTGGTTATTTAATTCTAAGAAAATTTTGCTTGAAGTAGACTCGGGTTTTGCGATGACGATGGCCGTCTTGCCCACCATGCTCCGAGCTCCTTGTTGTTGCGAGAGGGTTTAGTTTTAGAAGATTGTAATCAAAAGAAAAGAGTGGATTTTGGTTTTAGAAATCTTAAAATCCAAGTTTTTTTTTATGTTTTAATTAAAACAAATCTTAAAGTTAATTATAACAACACCGGTTAAGATCCCACGGTTCCATCCTTCCGGCATCGTTATTTCTATCGGATTCACTTAGTCCAGATGAATTTGCTAAACTCAACTAAATGAGTTCCACACTTTCATTTATACCGTGGGAAATCCCGTTAGCAACACGTAGGTTACATCATCCGAGGTATTCCCGATCATCCAACAAGACGTTTTAATTTAGTTGTAGTTGTGGTTTTGTTGTTTTGTTTGTGATTAAATTTTGAGTTGTTTTATATTTTGAAATATTGTGGCGGTGAATTTTATCTTGTAATGACTTTTAATTTAGTTTTGGTTTTAGTTTTAGGGGCTACCCTAAAGGTGTGGGTTTTCATGCAACGGTTGTTTATCATGCAAGAAAAGTAAAGTGCATTTCGCAATAAAGTTAATTGCAAGAAAGTAAATTGCAACTAAATAAAAGCGTACCGGAGGGTCTTCCCATCATCCTGAGTGCACTTAAACACAATTTAGAATATTTAGGCATTTAAAGCAAGTTCCTAGGTAAAGCTAAGGGAAGGGTTATGGTTTTCTACCAAGTTCCTAATCCTATAGCTAGTCATCTCCTATGACGTCTAGGTTCTTGTGTTTTGGTTTGAGGACGATTTTCTTCATCAAAGAACGATTAAGTTCAATTTTTCTTATAAACATCCTATTGTACTGAGGAAGTGCTTAACACGAATCTTAAACATCTTTTCAATACTTTTAGGATTTTTTTATGTCCAAGAGAATTTAATTATACAAATGAATTAATCATCCAGGAGTTCAAGTTTTGTTATCTTGCTCAGTGAACTAGGACATTTGAATATCCTATGAGTGAAGTAATACTTCACTTAACACTCCATTTAGGAGTTATGACAACAAGAGCTTTTGAGGGCAAATCGATGTTCAAATGATTTGTGATTCGACTTAATTTTAATTAATGGGTTTAAGTTTGGAATAGTGTTCAAGTTGTTTTAGATTTATTTTTGAATTCTTTATGTCTTAAGTGATGTTATATTTAACTCAATGTAATTTAATTTAATTTTAATTTAATTTATTTTTGTTTAGTTTTAATTTTAATTTAATTTTGTTTATTTAATTTAATTTTAATTTTATTTTAACTTGATTTTATTTTTTTATTTAATTGAATTTAATTTAATATGTTTTAATTTAATTTAATGTGATTTAACATAATTTAATTCAATTTAATTTAATTAGAATTTTAATTTAATTTCATTTTAATTTTAATTTAATTTAAATGTTAATTTGGTTTTATTTTTAATTTTAATTTTTATTTTAATTTTAATTTAATTTTATTATTTATTTTTTTAATTTTAATTTAATATTTTATTTTTTATGCTTTAGGGGTGATTTAATTTTAATTGTTAAAGTATAATTTAATTGAAATTTTAAAAGGATTTAATTTAAATGTTTTAATTTTAATTTAATTTAATGGTTAAGTCTTTTAGCATTATAAATTTCGAATTTGGATTATCATTTTAATTAGGAATTAAATATTATTGAGGTGATTAATTTAGGGATTCTTAGATTAAAGAATAAATTTCTTCCTAATAATATCCCTATTTTAATAATTCTAATTTTTATTATTTTTCCAAATTTAATTACTTATTTAATTAAGGTTTATTTTAATTACATTCATATTATTTGGTAGGTTTCTACCCTTTAAATACCTAAGTTTCAAACATCCAAAATCAACTTAATATCAAATATTTTACCCACCCTTTTAATTAAACCTAAAATATTTTTAATTATAGGTTAAAATTTTAATTACTATTTTGCCTTTTAAACTTACTAATTTCATAACTCACTAAATTGAGCTTAAATGAATTTGAAATTTTTATGTGACTTCACTCATATGTCAATCAAGACATTAGAGGAGAAAAAGTGATTTTTTTGTATTTAATTTATTTATATAATTATTTTTGGTGGAAAATAAGAATTTTCAAGGAAAATTTAATAATATGACCAAGGGAAAGTTTTTATCCTTAAGAAAATTATGGGACATTTCTAATGACTAGAGGACCACTTGGACCAATTTTGGTGATTTTTTGAATTATATTATTTTTATTATAATTATTTTGAGTTTTGGAGTTTTAATTAATTTAAAAATAAAATAAAGGTTGAAAAATGAATTTTATATTTTTCAAAAATCTCTCTGATATCAAGGAAACCAGAGAACTAATTTTTATAATTTTTTGATTTTTCTTTGATTTATTAGAATTATTTTTGTGGAAATGCTAGAAAATACATTTTTTTAATTTTAAAATTACCTTAGGGCTTTAAAATTTAATATCTCATCACAGGGACCTAAGAAAATTATGGGGTTTGTTCCTAAGTGATTAATAATCAATATATAACATTTTGGTGAATTTTATTATTTTTGTGATTTTTATTATTTTTTTTAATTATTAAAAATATTAAAATAATGCAAAAAATCAACTTTTTTTAGAAAATTGCAATTTTAATTTTCTTAAATTTACCTGATATCAGAGAGGCTCTAAAACCAATTTGGTGAATTTTTGAAAAGTAATTTGAAAGTTATGAATTTTTAAAGTTTAAGTTGGCTAAATGGCTTACTTAACCCATTTGGTAGGGCTAACTAAGTCTAATTGACTTCAAATTTTTATGGTGGGTTCCTCTGATCCTAAAGGTCCGTGGAGAATTGATTTCAAGTCAATTTGATGTATGATTAGCTCTAATTAATTAAGGATCTATTTTGGGTGTTTAAGCCAATTAGGGTTATTCCAAGTGGATTAATTCAAAACCTATTTTTCCTACAGTCCTCTAGTCATAAGAAACATCCTCAAATTTTCCAAGAATTTATTTCACAACATACTAATTATTGGAATTAAAATATTCAGAATAGTGACCTAGAATTGAAAAATCAATAACTCTTCATAGGGGTGGCCTCTGACTTTGGAAAATTCAGGGAATGTTCCCAAATTCAAAGGCTTCAAAAGCCTTATGGTCTCATGCCATGGTGAATTGTATACATGCATGGAGAATTGAAATAGTGCAGAGAGTAAATAAATTATTAAAAATCAAATACTCAATGAAATTAAATGATTTCTTTTCTACATTATTCTCCTCTGTTCACTAAGCAAGAGGGTATTTTTATTTTATTTTTCTGATTTTTCTACACAAAGTTATGTATTTTTGAAGTTTAGGGAATTAAATAAATAAGAAAATGCCTATTTTCCTACTTATCCAGCGCGGCGCCCTGTCATCCTCGGCATCTCCGAACGACCACGCGGCGCGCTCCCATTCGACGCCGCCATTTGAGTCAGCAGCCCGGGTCCCGCCTTCCACGTATCATCCGCTGATCCGACCTGATCTGAGCCATCCATCCGCGCGTGTATTGAATGAACGGCATCCGTTCATCGTCCCCAACCCTCCTAGCCCGAGAACCGTCCTCACAAAAACCCTAAGAACTCACTCATTTCTCAACGGATTTTTGTGTTCTTGTGCTCTATGGATTCGTCTTGAAGAGACAAACACATCCCTACAGTTTATGTAGCATGAAATTGATTCAATAAAAATAGAGAATTTTCATAAGCTCGGGAAGAAGAGTAAGACCATACCTTTGCTCAGAGAAGTGTGGCTTCGATCTGAGGGTTATGTCACCTTCGATTGGGTCCAAGAAAGCTCCAGATGAAGTCTTCTGGCCTAGTGAATTGTCCAGGTATGATTTTGACCAAGCCCGATTTCAACCTTTCGAGTCCGGAACGGATGGGTGGCTCGGAGAGGGGGCTTTCATCTGGGAACTTCTTCTCTTGACCTTGTGCGGGTGTAGGTGAGTTTAATTTAACTTTGGTGAAGGATTTGGGAATGTCCTTGCTGTCTTGAGAATTGAGCTCCAAAATCGAGCTCGATTAGTGGGGATTAGGGCGAGGAGGACAATGGGGATCAAGTGCTCTAGGTGTGGGGAGAGTCTAGAGTGATTTTGGCAGAGTTTCCTTAAGGTTGATTCAGCACCTCCTCCATGACTGAGAGAGGTGGGGTTTAAATAGAAGAGGCTGGAGGGCCTCCCAGGGGGAGTTAGGACTTGGGATCAGCTGCTTTAGTCAAGGGAATAACAACCATTGTGGCCGTTGGGCATGGGGAAACTCAGGAAGGTGGAATTCCAAAGTTTGGCTCCTCCCCATGTCTCGGCCATGGCGTTTTCCGGCGGCCCAGGTGGCTGGCCGGCAGGCAAGGGTCACCCTCAAGGTCAGGGAGGTTAGGGGTTGAAGTTGGTGAATTCAATTGAAGCCTTACATGTGTAAAGTGGTTGGATCAAAATGGCATGGGAAGGTGGTTTCTTTTGAACTTGGTTTGGTCAACCCATGGAAATGGGCTTGGTTCACCTCCCTATGGCTGATTTGGGCTGAGGGAGGATCAGATGAATCAGCTAGGAAAGGGTAGAGAAGTCACCATCCATGAATATTTTGATTAATCATGGATTATGGAGAAGCATTAAAAGGGTTAAAACCTTTTGAAGGGGGCTTAAAAGAGGCTCCTCATTGTGCAATTAATAGTATGATGATGTGTAAAGTGGATCCCATGGCTTCATGTGGCTTGTGCATGGCTTCAAGGACTCCATTTAGCTTAGGGATGGCTTGGCTTATTTACATGGAAATGGATTTTAGGGATTTTTGGCATTTAGGGGTGATTTGGCATATGGCTTGATTTGGAACCATTTGATGATTGATTTAGGACTTAAGGGATGATATTAATTGAGTGGTGATGGGATGAGATTGTAATGTGGGCTTTAGGATGAATTTGGGCTTTTAAAATTTAATGAAGATGGGCTTTTAAAATGGTTTAGGGAAGTGGGCTTTTGGATTTTAAAATGGATTTTAGGATGAAAGTTTGGTAAAGACTTGGGCCAAATAATTTTTGGGTTTGGCTTAAGGATGTGTCATGATTGATTTGAAACAAGTTTGGAGTGATTTGGGTTTGATTTGGGTTTGAATTTGGGTTGATTTGATAAATGGGCCTATGTTGGTCAAATTGGGCTAACTTGGGCCAATGTTGGGCTAGGGTTGAAATTGATGTAAAATTGATGTTGGTAAATGTTTATGGGAGTGTTTCAAAGAGGTTCCAACTTTGGTAGGATTTTGATTTTGGGATTTGGGCTCATTTGGGTTAGGGGTGGATTTAGGTCAAAATTGGGCCTTTTGGTTTTAGGTTGAATTTGAGTGGGGTTTGGATCCAAATTTTGGGCAAATCATGTTAGTTTTTTGTTTGTGGGGATGTTAGGGAAGGTTTAGATAAGATTTGGGGTTAATTGGAGTTAAATTGGTTTGGTTTGGGCTAGGTTTGGGTCATGGGTCCAAATTGGGCTTTAATGCCAAAAGTGAAATTGGATTCAAATGTCAATCAAATTGGACTTGGATTTGGTCTAGATTAGTGTTGGGAATGTTGAATTGAAGTTTAGAATTGAATTGCACCAGAATTTGGGTCAATTGGGTAGGTTTGGTTTGACATTGGGTTCACTTTGGGTTAAAATGGGTCAAATTAGGGATTTTGACAAAAGTGGGGTAAATTGACAAAATTGGTCCATGGTGTAGTTGAAAAAAATGAAATTGGGAATATTTGGAATTTTCTAGGAATTTTCTAAATTTTTGGATTTTTTGGCTAAGAGGGGCATTTTGGGTATTTGGAGGGTATTGGGGGGTACTTTTGAAATCTTTGGTATTTTTGGCTATGGATGATCAATTTGAGTGGTGAGGAAATGCTCAAGGTTAATTTTGGGGAATTTTGGGTGATTTGGAAATTTTAAAAAATTTGGGTAATTTCAAGGGTTTTGGGTAGGCTAGGCGGGTCCGGGGTCCCGGGGTCAAAAATTGAAAATTTGGAAAATTGAAGATTGGGTGAATGTAAGTGGAATGAAATCATTTTGAGTCGAGCCATGAAGCCATATCAAGCCCACATGAGCCATGAAGGGACTCATTTGAGGCATTCACTATGTTGTTCCTAACCCTCTTAGCCAAGGGCTTAGGGGTTAAGGACCATCCATGTGAATCACCTTCATGAGTCAGGAGGTCAAGTTTGGCATGGGTGTGGTCTTAGGAGGTGTGTGAAAGTGTAGTGTACAAGTGTAAGGTGTGTGTAAGTCAGCCCTCACCAGACCAGGCCACCCAGGGCAGTCCTAAGGCCAAAGAGTCCTATAGGAACCCATCCTTTAAACTTCCACATTTGATTTCGACCCTCTAGGTGATTAGGGGTCTACGGTCGAGTTTGTGGAGTTTGCGAGGAGTTTAGAAGTGGTTTGAATTTCTAAGTGGTGGGTTCCACTTCTAGTCCTCTAAGATAGTCAAAGGAAAAGCCTAAGGCTAGATCCTAAGTACTAAAGAGGAAAGAGAAGACCTCATCAAAAATGAGGTCAACAGACGTTAAGCCAAGCGCTTTGTGGGAGGCAACCCATAATTATAGGTGTGCTTTGCTTCATGTTTGTTTTGTGAGCTTTTTTTGCTTTGTTTGGTTTGTTTTTATGTTTTTAGTGGTAGTAATTTGGAGTTTTAAAACTAAATTGAGTTTTTTTAACCTTATTTGATGACTTAGAGGAGTCAGAATAAAAATTTGGACATTTGGCAGACCCGTGCTAAATTGAACACTAGCGGCTAAGCGTCGCCTAGTTGGTGCTTAGGCGCCAGAGTTATAAAAAATGTGAAAAATGAGATTTTAGAAGTCTAGATCATGGGGAAGAGGTTTTGGAAGTTATTTTGGAGTTTTAAAACTTCTTGGGGTAGTTTTAGCACTTCCAAAGTCTATAAAAATAACCTGATTTAAGAGGAACACTTGCCCCAAGTCCTATTTTCATTTCTAAATCTTAAGAAGAGCATTTTGAGTACATCATGTCTTCATGGGAGAATGAGATTAAGAAGATGCAAGATTCTGACAAGAGTAAGTTCATTAGTAACAGTGCTAAAGAGTTATTCAATGGATTTCTTGCTGTTAGTATTCGAGGATTGCGAAATGATGGAAAAAATTGAAGCCCGAGTGACTTCAATGGAAGAAAAGATCAATGAAACTAACTTACATTTGGAGCACATGGGATGAAAACTCAAGATGCAATTCAGTCATTCAAGATACGTGGAAGAAGCGGATAAGGTGATGTTTTTTACGAACAAATGAATTAAAGAAGAAGATATAAGAATGAACAATTATCGCCAGTTCTATCAAATTTATATTCCAGAAGTGTCAAAAGAGAATAATAGTGGTTCTGGATATAATCCGCCTAATGGGGAGTGGAATTAAGTGTGCTTTGTTCTTATATGTTTTATGTTCTTAAGTGTGTTTTGTTCTTATATGTTTAGTGTTCTTATGTGTTTTGTTTGGTGTTTTTGTTCGAGTTTAATTACACCTTATGATGTGATAGTTACATCCTAGAGGTGTAAACTTATAAGTTTAAGATTAAGTCTCTTGTATTTAGAGAATTTCATCATATGTATGTGGATAGAAATTCTAGGATTGTATTAAGTGCTATGTTTTTTTAATGAATATAAGTTTGTGTTTGTGTGAAATTTTTTTGGAATCGATGAATATTAAACATTTGAATTGGAGTATTGAAAGATTTATGGGGAAGAGAAAATTATTTTGAAGAGATTAAGGGTTATTAAAAAAGTGGTTTAAAGCATATACCTTAATTGTGAAAATCTGGAAATTGGCAACTAAGCGCCAGATTTCATGGCTAAGCGCTTTGCGCTTAGGCGCCAGTTCGTAAAAATTGGTTCCCAACAGTTAAAAACCCGTGAATCGCCATTTTAACTCCCTTGTTCATCTTCAACCCATCGTTTTCACGCGAGAGAGAGTCTAGAGCATCCTTGATTTTGACCATTTAAGAGCCGATCTCAACAAAAATTTGTATATTTGGATTCCTTGAGGTAAGAACACTACTCCAAAGTAAAATTTTTTGATTTTCACCATGTATTTTGAGTACATTTTGGAAAATCTTAAAATCACTATTCATGGTGAAAATTTGAGAAAAAACTTAAGAAATTGCATGGATTTAGTGGGAACATATTTTGGAAGATAATTTAGCAAGTTTAGTTTGATTTTGAAATTTATCGTAAATTTTTCGTGAATTTTTAGAGATGGCTCCAAAATCAAAATGCACGAGAGGAAAGACAAAGTTTGATTCCAACAAATTTGTTAGTCTGAGGGCTGAGGAACGATACGTTGATACGTTGCGGTCATGTAAATTGATTCATGAGAGAGTGTTCAGTAAGCCAGGAGAAGTAATTGAAGATATAATTGCTAGGAGGAACTGGGAGAACTACTGTTGCTTCTCCGTTGTTGTTATTGTTTCTATTGCTAGAGAATTCTATGTGAATTTGCCTGCATCAGAAGAGAATTTGGTGATGGTTAGGGGGCAAGATGTGAACTTTTCTTCTGGGGTAATTAACTTTTTTTTATCAACTGCCTCCTGCTATGCATTTTTTTATTCTAATTTTCATCCTATGGAGGGAGAGTTAGATGAGATAATGGGATTTTTGACTGATGGAAGAGAATTATGGAAAATAACAAATGATAGAAGAGTGAATTTTATTGCTTCCAAATTAAATGTCACTTCTAAGGCATGACATTATTTTATCTCTTCTAAACTGTTACCTTCAAGTCATACTAGTGAAGTGACGAGGGAAAGATCTGTTTTGAACCATTGCATTCAGCAAGGGAAGCCTATAGATATTGGAGCGATCATTTATGATTATATTGTGAATTGTGCCAGATCTACCACTACTGTAGGTATGAGATTTCCTTCCCTGATTCATTCATTATGTGAACAATCTGAAGTGAAATTTGAAACCTGGGAAGAGGTACTTCAGCCTTTGAGACCTATCACTAGTGTAAACGTTGGAGCTTACACTGTACATTCAGAATTTTGCTGGAGAGGAGGATTTGGTAAGGCTTCTACTGCTTCTGCTTCTGCTTCTACTTCTGCTGCATCTACTTCTCATGCTACTACTTCACGTGCTTCATCATCTACTGATTCACAGACTGTTTATCAAGAAAAATTTAAAAAAAAGTGAGTCTTACTTAAGAGCATATGAAAGATATGGATGGTAAGATGGATAATGTAGAGAGATATATTGTAAAACATGATGAGTATGAGGAGAATTATCAGCATTATTTGAATAGACTGATTAGAGGTGATCAGAGTGCTAAGATGCCCCCTCATCCATTCTACATACCTTATGTGCCATCTAGGGATTGGAACGAGCATGATGATGATGATGATGAGGATGAAGAGTACATGTATATTGTTTGTTTTAGTTGTTGAGTTGTTGTACTGTGTTATTGTGTACATTGTCTAGTATTTTGTTTGATGATTGTGTTGTGATGTGAACTCTGATAGTATGCAGATTGTAGTTGTACTATTTATCTGTTATGCATATTCAGATGTGTTATTGTTGGATTGATGTTTTATATATTGCTTTGAGTGTAGTGTGTGTGGTAGTAAATGGTTTAATGTGTATGTTGTACTAGAGTTTTTTTTTAGGGTGTACTTTAATTCTAAAACTGTTAGGAGATTAGAGAACACTATAGAAACTACTATTATGGAAACTGCATGCTTAAAACTTTTAAAAAAAAATCTACTGACCAAAGAAAAATGTATTGAGAAACTCATACCAATTTTATATAAAATTGCACTTTAAAGCAAGGTATTTTCTAGGTTTTATTGCATGTATGAAGATTTATAGGTAATGGAGCAAAAAGATGGGAAAAGGAGCGAATCTGAAACAAAAAGGACTAAAAGAGATAAAAACTGAACTAGGCCGCTGACGGCGAGGAATAGGCCGCCGACGGCGTATTTTTTTAGAGCATTTGAATATATTTAAAAGAAGCCCGCCGACGGTGAGATCTAGCTAGCCGACAGCGAGTCTGAGCAGTTGGCCTATGTTCTAGAAGCCCGCCGACAGCGTCAACGAGCCCGCCAACGGAGAGAAGGTCAGTTCAAGTAATGTTCAATGAATCTAGACGCTTTTTGAAGAGGTGCTTAAGCAACCTTTCTCCCTCTTTAAATAGAGACGATTTTAGGCCAAATGTGTGTCTTCTTTGTGTCCTTGGTATGTCATTTTGAGTATCTTATTAGTGTATTTAGTATGTAATTGTGTTCTAGAGAGTATATTACTGAGTTTAATTGAGTATGTTGTACAAGAAGGAAGAGTCAGAGGAACTTCAAGAAGTCTGCTTGGGGAGAAGATTTAAGATAAGTTTTGTCTATTCTTTTATAACTTTAATTTTATATGAAATCCAAGTTTTGTGTTATTCTTATTATGCATTCTGAGTAGTTTTCTCTGTCTTTCTCCGTGTTTTTGAGATTTTGTGAAATGGAAAATTGAATTAGTTGTACCTAAAATATTAAATAAAAATTGTGATAATCTTTTACTTAAATCTTAATTTACTTTCAATTTGGCCAATTGAAATGTTAAAATATGTTGATTTTACAAATGAAGTAAAGATTACATCCAAAATTCAAGGAAAGCAAATGACTTGAAAGGGGGGTGCAAATAAATAGGGAAATATTATTTGTCAGGCGTATAATTGGATATTTTAGAGTGACAGAGTAAAATCTTCAATTCAGTCATATCGTTTGGGTGCTGAAGTGTAGATGTTAGCCCTCAGGCGAGGGGAATGTGGGAGCTCTGAAGTGAGAGCCGGTATCCTCCCAGGCTAGCCGTAGATTCAGAAACCAAGCATAGGATTAGTCAATATTCTTTATGCCTGGACCAAAGGGTAAAGAATAGGAATGCTCCTATTTGGCACAATAAATTTCTAACTAGTTTAATTATCCATTCACTTAATTCTCTTAACAAGGAGAGAGATACTTTTCTAAATTGCAATCTTCCATTCAAAAAAAATTAGTAGTATAGTTTAGTATAAGTGTTCTTCATTTCTGTATACTAGATAGTAATTGCAACTGCTATAATTAGTTCATAATCTCTAACTTCTCTGTGGGATCGATATCTAGGACTCCATTAGAGCCTTGTATAACTTGAACGTTACATATACTTGCGTTGATAAAAGAGGTAACTTTGTTATTATTGAAAATTATTTTTGCACTGGTTAAACACTTATTTAGTTACATAACATAGCCCACGCCCAGATAAAATTTTTGGCGCCATTGCCGGGGAAGTAAAGTAATTATTAAAGTAATTAATAAAATAATTATGAAGATACACTAGAGTAACAGACTATTTTAAAATTACTTAAGTTGTGTATGCGTAAATTTGGAACCAAAAATTTAATACCTTACGATTTAGAATTAGAACACACTCTTAAAAAATTATAAAATAGAAAACAGAAATTATAAATTTAAATCAAATGACAAATAATCCAGCAATTAAAACAAATCAACCGAGTCCTTTAAGAGATTACGCAAACCCTACATTAGATGAAATTCACTTAACTATCCAAAATCCTGATGTAGCTGCTAATTCATTTGAGCTTAAACCTGCAATTATCCAAATGGTACAGAATAGTCAATTTAGTGGTTCACTAAATGAAGGTCCTAATTTACATCTCGCTAGTTTTTTAGAATTTTGTGCTACTTTTAAATATGACGGAGTATCTAATGATGCTGTTAGACTTAGGCTTTTTTCCTTTTTCTTTAAGGGATAAGGCTAAGATGTGGTTAAATTCGTTAGCACTTGGATCAATTAGAATTGGGGAGAATTATCACAAAAATTTCTATCCAAATACTTTTCTCCTTCAAAAACCGCAAAGCTTAGAAATGATACAACCTCTTTTAGTCAGTTTGACGGAGAATCGATATATGAAGCTTGTGAGAGATTTAAAGATCTTCTTAGGAAATGCCTACATCATGCGTTACCAGATTGGTTAATCATTCAAACTTTTTATAATGGATTAGTAAGATCTCTTAGATCTATCATTGATGCTGCTGCTAGTGGTTCATTAATGTCAAAACCATTTTATGAGGCTTATTCATTAATTGAAGAAATGGATATCAATAATTTTCAGTGGCCTTTTGAAAGGCTAAATCCTAAAAAAATAACTAGTATCCATGACTCTGATGCAATATCTATGTTAGCTTCTCAGATTGCTGCTATATCTAAGAAATTAGATCATTTTTAAATAAATTATTCTCCTACTATAATAGAAGAAAATTCATCTGGACAATTTATGGATGCTCAACCTTCTTATGAGACTTTAAATGCTATTAATAATAAACCAAATAATCCTTATGCAAATTATTACAACCATGGTTGGAAAAATCATCCAAATTTTAATTGGAATAACAATTCTGCTAATCAACAATGGATGAACAACTTAGTAAACAAATTAGGAAATTCATCTAACCAAGGAAATTCTAATTATAAACCTTCTTATCCACCTGGATTTAATAATAACTCTCATTTTAAGGAAAAGAAGTTATCTATGGAAGAATTAATATTAAATATGGGTTGTCGGCATATTTTTAAGTTATGTGTGTTGTATTTTTTAAAAGGGGTCGCCTAACAGAAATTGTCGGCGAATTTTAGATTTTAATTTGAATATATATATATGGTTTAGAAAGTAGTATTTGATTTTGAAAATAATTTTAAGATATGAAATCAAACCGACCTCACATCCCAGATAGTTTATATAAAAGAGCGCCGCATCACAAACCGTGTATTTATCCTGAAGGATAGACACACTGCTTAATAATGGGGCTCGGTTAAATAAACTAGGAGATTTGTGACATCTGTTTGGTCTGCGAACCAATTTTATAAGCCGATAAATTCCCCTGCTTAATATAAATGAATTAAGCAGGGTTTATATTATCTGGGTTCTTAAAGTTCCCTATAAGGGCAAGCCCCTATAGTTAATTACATCTTGAGTGACGAGAATCACTTATGAAAACTCTCGATAATAATCAGTAGTTCTGCTCTTCAAGAATCTCAAAGTTTAAGTTTTCAAGGGATTGAATTTTAGAGTTTCAATAGGGCATGGATCAAGTTTGGAACATTTTGTTTTGGGAATTCAAAGGAAGAAAGGTAGGAGAAATTACAGATTCGAAGCGAACTTCGGTAATTTCCCGATTATCCTATTGTTTGGCTTGAATTTAGGAAAGTCCTAATATTTGTTTAATGTTTCGATCTTGCCAATTTTAATTAATTAGGACTTATATTCGTATGACACGATCATACAAATAGCCTCGAAGATGTGAGGGTTTATGTCGTATCGGACGACTACCTCGGAAATCCTAAGACTGGTTAGGGCTTAATTTGCAATGCAAATGCCTAACAAAAAGATTGAGGATTTATGTTGCACCAGACAAACTACCTCGAAATCCTATGGCTTGGTTATTTAATTCTAAGAAAATTTTGCTGAAGTAGACTCAGGTTTTGCTAATGACGATCGCCGTGCTGCCCACCATGCTCCGAGCTCCTTGTTGTTGCAGAGGGTTTAGTTTTAGAAGATTGTAATCAAAAGAAAAGAGAGGAGTTTGGTTTTAGAAATCTTAAAATCCAAGTGTTTTTTTATGTTTTAATTAAAACAAATCTTAAAGTTAATTATAACAACACCGGTTAAGATCCCACGGTTCCATCCTTCCGGCATCGTTATTTTTATCGGATTCACTTAGTCCAGATGAATTTGCTAAACTCAACTAAATGAGTTCCACACTTTCATTTAGACCGTGGGAAATCCCTTTAGCAACACGTAGGTTACATCATCCGAAGTATTCCCGATCATCCAACAAGACGCTTTAATTTAATTGTAGTTGTGGTTTTGTTGTTTTGTTTGTGATTAAATTTTGAGTTGTTTTATATTTTGAAATATTGTTGCGGTGAATTTTATCTTGTAATGACTTTTAATTTAGTTTTGGTTTCAGTTTTAGGCGCTACCCTAAAGGTGTGAGTTTTCATGCAACAGTTGTTTATCATGCAAGAAAAGTAAAGTGCATTTGCAATAAAGTAAATTGCAAGAAAGTAAATTGCAACAAAATAAAAGCGTACTGGAGGGTCTTCCGTCATCCCAAGTTGCACTTAAACACAATTTAGAATATTTAAGCATTTAAAACAAGTTCCTAGGTAAAGCTAAGGGAAGGGTTATGGTTTTCTACCAAGTTCCTAATCCTATAGCTAGTCATCTCCTATGACGTCTAGGTTCTTGTGTTTTGGTTTGGGGACGATTTTCTTCATCGAAGAACGATTAAGTTCGATTGTTCTTATAAACATCCTATCGTGCGAGGAAGTGCTTAAGACGAATCTTAAACATCTTTTCGATACTTTTGGATTGTTTTAAGTCCAAGAGAATTTAATTATACAAATGAATTAATCATCCAGGAGTTCGAGTTTTGTTATCTTGCTCGGTGAACTAGGACATTTGAATATCCTATGAGTGAAGTAATACTTCACTTAACACTCCATTTAGGAGTTATGACAATAAGAGCTTTTGAGGGCAAATCGATGTTCAAGTGATTTGTGATTCGATGTAATTTTAATTTATGGGTTTAAGTTTGGAATAGTGTTCAAGTTGTTTTAGATTTATTTTTGAATTCTTTATGTCTTAAGTGATGTTATATTTAACTCAATGTAATTTAATTTAATTTTAATTTAATTTTATTTATTTAATTTAATTTTAATTTTATTTTAACTTGATTTTATTTTTCTTATTTAATTCAATTTAATTTAATATGTTTTAATTTAATTTAATGTGATTTAACTTAGTTTAATTCAATTTAATTTTAATTTAATTTAATTTCATTTTAATTTTAATTTAATTTAAATTTTAATTTGGTTTTATTTTTAATTTTAATTTAAATTTAAATTTTAATTTAATTTTATTATTTATTTTTTTAATTTTAATTTAATATTTTATTTTTTATGCTTTAGGGATGATTTAATTTTAATTGTTAAAGTATTAATTTAATTGAAATTTTAAAAGGATTTAATTTAAATGTTTTAATTTTAATTTAATTTAATGATTAAGTCTTTTAGCATTATAAATTTTGAATTTGGATTATCATTTTAATTAGGAATTAAATATTATTGAGGTGATTAATTTAGGGATTCTTAGATTAAAGAATAAATTTCTTCCTAATAATATCCCTATTTTAATAATTCTAAATTTTTTATTATTCTTCCAAATTTAATTAATTATTTAATTAAGGTTTATTTTAATTACATTCAAATTATTTGGTAGGTTTCTACCCTTTAAATACCTAAGTTTCAAACATCCAAAATCAACTTAATATCAAATATTTTACCCACCCTTTTAATTAAACCTAAAATTTTTAATTATAGGTTAAAATTTTAATTACTATTTTGCCCTTTAAACTTACTAATTTCATAACTCACTAAATTGAGTTTAAATGAATTTGAAATTTTTATGTGACTTCACTCATATATCAATCAAGATATTAGAGGAGAAAATGTGATTTTTCTGTATTTAATTTATTTATATAATTATTTTTGCTGGAAAATAAGAATTTTCAAGGAAAATTTAATACCATGACCAAGGGAAAGTTTCTGTCCTTAAGAAAATTATGGGACATTCCTAATGACCAGAGATCCACTTGAACCAATTTTGGTGATTTTTTGAATTATATTATTTTTATTATAATTATTTTGAGTTTTGGAGTTTTAATTATATTAAAAATAAAATAAAGGTTGAAAAATGAATTTTATATTTTTCAAAAAACTCTTTGATATCAAGGAAACCAGAGAACCAAGTTTTATAATTTTCTGATTTTGCTTTGATTTATTAGAATTATTTTAGTGGAAATGCTAGAAAATACATTTTTTAATTTTAAAATTACCTTAGGGCTTTAAAATTTAATATCTCATCATAGAGATTTAAGAAAAATATGGGGTTTGTTCCTAAGTGATTAAAATTCAAAATGTGACATTTTGGTGAATTTATTATTTTTGTGATTTTATTATTTTTTAATTTTTAAAAAAAATTAAAATAATGCAAAAAATCAACTTTTTTAGAAAATTGCAATTTTAATTTTCTTAAATTCCCCTGATATCAGAGAGGCTCCAAAACTAATTTGGTGAATTTTTGAAAAGTATTTTGAAAGTTATAAATTTTTAAAGTTTAAGTTGGCTAAATGGTTTAATCAACCCATTTGGTAGGGCTAACCAAGTCCAATTGACTTCAAATTTTTTTGGTGGGTTTCTCTGATCCTAAAGGCAGTGGAGAATTGATTTCAAGTCAATTTGATGTATGATTAGCTCTAATTAATTAAGGAACTCTTTTGGGTGTTTAAGCCAATTAGGGTTATTCCAAGTGGATTAATTCAAAACATATTTTTCCTAGAGTCCTCTGGTCATAAGAAACATCCTCAAATTTTCCTAGAATTTATTTCACAACATGCTAATTATTGGAATTAAAATATTCGGAATAGTGACCTAGAATTGAAAAATCAATAACTCTTCATAGGGGTGGCCTCTGACTTTGGAAAATTCAGGGAATGTTCCCAAATTCAGAGGCTTCAAAAGCCCTATGGTCTCATGCCATGGTGAATTGTATACATGCATGGAGAATTGAAATAGTGCAGAGAGTAAATAAATTATTAAAAATCAAATACTCAATGAAATTAAATGAGCAAGAGGGTAATTTTATTTTATTTTTCTGATTTTTCTACACAAAGTTATGTATTTTTGAAGTTTAGGGAATTAAATAAATAAGAAAATGCCTATTTTCCTAATTATCCAGCGCGGCGCCCTTCATCCTCGGCATCTCCGAACGACCACGCGGCGCGCTCCCATTTGACGTCGCCACTTGAGTCAGCAGCCCAGGTCCCGCCTTCCGCGTATCATCCGCTGATCCGACCCGATCTGAGCCGTCCATCCGCGCGTGTATTGAATGAACGACATCCGTTCATCGTCCCCAAGCCTCTAGCCAAGAAGCCGTCCACACTAAAACCACTAAGAACTCACTCATTTCTAAACGGATTTTTGTGTTCTTGTGCTCTATGGATTCGTCTTGAAGAGACGAGCACATCCATACGGTTTATGTAGCATGAAATTGATTTAGTGAAAATAGAGAATGTTCAGAAGCTCGGGAAGAAGAGTGAGACCATACCTTGGCTCAGAGAAGTGTGGCTTCGATCTGATGGTTGTGTCACCTTCAATTGGGTCCAAGAAAGCTCTAGATGAAGTCTTCTGGCCTGATGAATTGTCCAGGTATGATTTTGACCAAGCCCGATTTCAACCTTTGGAGTCTGGAACAGATGGGTGGCCTAGAGAGGGGGCTTTCACTGGGAACTTCTCCTCTTGACCTTGTGCGGGTGTAGGTGAGTTTAATTTGACTTTGGTGAAGGATTTGGGAATGTCCCGTTCGGCACTGAGAATTGAGCTCCAAAATTGAGCTCGATTAGTGGGGATTAAGGCAGGAGGACAGTGGGGATCAAGTGCTCTAGGTGTGGGGAGAGTCTGGAGTGATTTTGGCAGAGTTTCCTTAAGTTTGATTCAACACCTCCTCCATGGCCAAGAGAGGTGGCGTTTAAATAGGAGAGGCTGGAGAGCCTCCCAGGGGGAGTTAGAACTTGGGATCAGCTGCTTACGTCAAGGGAAGAACAGCCATGGTGGCCATTGGGCATGGGGCAACTCAGCAAGGTGGAATTCTAAAGTTTGGCTCCTCCACATGTCTCGACCATGGCATTTTCCGGCGGCCCAAGTGGCTGGCCGGCAGGCAAGGGTCACCCTCAAGGTCAGGGAGGTCAGGGGTTGAAGTTGGTGAATTCAATTGAAGCCTTACATGTGTAAAGTGGTTGGATAAAAATGGCATGGGGAGGTGGTTTCTTTTGCACTTGGTTTGGTCGACCCATGGAAATGGGCTTGGTTCACCTCCCATGGCTGATTTGGGCTGAGGGAGGATCAGATGAATCAGCTAGGAAAGGGTAGAGAAGTCACCATCCATGAATATTTTGATTAATCATGGATTAAGGTGAAGCATTAAAAGGGTTAAAACCTTTTTAAGGGGGCTTAAAAGAGGCTCCTCATTTTGCAATTAATAGTATGATGATGTGGAAAGTGGATCCCATGGCTTCATGTGGCTTGTGCATGGCTTCAAGGACTCCATTTGGCTTAGGGATGGCTTGGCTTATTTACATGGAAATGGATTTTAGGGATTTTTGGCATTTAGGGGTGATATGGAATATGGCTTGATTTGGAACCATTTGATGATTGATTTAGGACTTAAGGGATGATATTAATTGAGTGGTGATGGGATGAGATTGTAATGTGGGCTTTAAGATGAGTTTGGGCTTTTAAAAATTTAATGAAGATGGGCTTTTAAAATGGTTTAGGGAAGTGGGCTTTTAGATTTTAAAATGGATTTTAGGATGAAAGTTTGGTAAAGGCTTGGGCCAAATAATTGTTGGATTTGGCTTAAGGATGTGTCATGATTGATTTGGAGTGATTTGGGTTTGATTTGGGTTTGAATTTGGGTTGATTTGATCAATGGCCTATGTAGGTCAAATTGGGCTAACTTGGGCCAATGTTGGGCTAGGGTTGAAATTGATGTAAAATTGATGTTGGGAAATGTTTATGGGAGTGTTTGAAAGAGGTTCCAATCTTTGGTTGGATTTTGATTTTGGGATTTGGGCTCATTTGGGTTAGTGGTGGATTTAGGTCAAAATTGGGCCTTTTGGATTTAGGTTGAATTTGAGGGGGGTTTGGATCCAAATTTTGGGCAAATCATGTTAGTGTTTTGTTTGTGGGGATGTTAGGGGAGGTTTAGAAAAGATTTGGGGTGAATTGGAGTTAAATTGTTTTGGTTTGGGCTAGGTTTGAGTCATGGGTCCAAATTGGGCTTTAATGCCAAAAGTGAAATTGGATTTAAATGTCAATCAAATTAGACTTTGATTTAGTCTAGATTGGTGTTGGGAATGTTGAATTGAAGTTTAGAATTGAATTGGACCATAATGTGGGTCAATTGGGTAGGTCTGGTTTGACATTGGTTTCACTTTGGGTTAAAATTGTTCAAATTGGGGATTTTGTCAAAAGTGGGGTAAATTGACAAACTTGGCCCATGGTGTAGTTGAACAAAATGAAATTGGAAATATTTGGGATTTTCTGGGATTTTCTGGGAATTTTCTAAATTTTTGGATTTTTTTGCTAACAGGGGCATTTTGGGTATTTGGAGGGTATTGGGGGGTACTTTTTGAATATTTGGTATATTTGGCTATGGATGATCAATTGGAGTGGTGAGGAAATGATCAAGGTTAATTTTAGGGAATTTTGGGTGATTTGGAAATTTTGAAAAATTTAGGTAATTTCAAGAGTTTTGGGTAGGCTAGGTGGGTCCGGGGTCCCTGGGGTCAAAAATTGAAAATTTGGAAAATTGAAGATTGGGTGAATGTAAGTGGAATGAAATCATTTTGGTTGAGTCATGAAGCCATATCAAGCCCACATGAGACATGAAGGGACTCATTTGAGGCATTCACTATGTTGTTCCTAACTCTCTTAGCCAAGGGCTTAGGGGTTAAGGATCATCCATGTTAATCACCTTCATGAGTCAGGAGGTCAAGTTGGATATGGGTGTGGTCTTAGGAGGTGTTTGAAAGTGTAGTGTACAAGTGTAAGGTCTTTGTAAGTCAGCCCTCACTAGACCAGGCCACCCAGGGCAGTCCTAAGGCCAAAGAGTCCTATAGGAACCCATCCTTTAAACTTCCACATTTGATTCCAACCCTCTAGGTGATTAGTGGTCTACAGTCAAGTTTGTGGAGTTTGCAGGGAGTTTAGAAGTGGTTTGAATTTTTGAGTGGTGGGTTCCACTTCTAGTCCTCTAAGACAGTCAATGGAAAAGCCTAAGGCTAGATCCTAAGTACTAAAGAGGAAAGAGAAGACCTCATCAAAAATGAGGTCAACAAATGGACCCCCAATAGGTGTGGTGTGCTATCCAAGCACACCGCGCGTATTGGCATTGACCGAAAATATCGACAAACCAGTACAGATGTCTAAGTGACAAACTTAGGACAAAGTAGAAGAATTTCCAATGGGGAGTGTCAAGTATACCTCTGAGACTGGAGATTCCTGAACTCTCGCTGGGGAAAGGGAAAGGAGGTGAATCCCGAATCACATGATACGGGGAATTTCGATTTAGATTTTATTATATTTCAGTTTAAGTTTTGATGTGTGAGCTCAGATTTTAGTTTGAGTTTCAATTTAGATTGACGTTTGTTAAAATTAATTTGAATGGATTTGAACTTCAAATGAAAATTGGAATTTTGTGATTTTAGATGTAACATCTTCAACCTCAAAAGAAAATTGAATTGATTAGATTGAATCATTACAATGAGGAAAGATCTCAGAGCAATGCGGTATTGGATGTAAAATCCTTAACCTCAAGAGTTTGATTTTGATGTATTTCATTGCGATAGGGAAAGAATCCTAAAGCAATGCAGTCTCGGATGTAAAATCCTCGGCCCCAAGAATTTGATTTTGATGCATTTCATTGCGATAGGGAAGAATCCTAAAGCGATGCGATCTCGGATGTAAAATCCTCAACCCCAAGAATTTGATTTTGATGTATTTCATTGCGATAGGGGAAGAATCCTAAAGCGATGCGATCTCGGATGTAAAATCCTCGACCCCAAGAATTTGATTTTGATGTATTTCATTGCGATAGGGGAAGAATCCTAAAGCAATGCGGTCTCGGATGTAAAATCCTCAACCCCAAGAATTTGATTTTGATGTATTTCATTGCGATAGGGAAAGAATCCTAAAGCAATGCGGTCTCGGATGTAAAATCCTCGACCCCAAGAATTTGATTTTGATGTATTTCATTGCGATAGGGAAAGAATCCTAAAGCAATGCGGTCTCGGATGTAAAATCCTCATCCCCAAGAATTTGATTTTGATGTATTTCATTGCGATAGGGGAAGAATCCTAAAGCAATGCAGTCTCGGATGTAAAATCCTCAACCTCAAGAATTTGATTTTGATGTATTTCATTACGATAGGGGAAGAATCCTAAAGAAATGCAGTCTCGGATGTAAAATCCTCAACCCCAAGAATTTGATTTTAAATGGTAATTGATTTTGTAAAGATTTGTAGTGTTGATTTGAAAAGTGTGGAATTTTGGTGTTTCGAGAATTTCATGAAAGTTGTAAAAGATTTTTGTGGAAAGAAACAGATTAGGAGGGAATATGTAGATGCTACATATCCCACTCAAAAGAGTTAATCGAAAGTTGCTGGTTTGGATTGGATACAATTCCTCGCCATCAGATTCGAATCGAAATCCTCGTGGCTCCTTGTCAATCGAATCAACCGTTTCCATCCCAGACAAGGGAGAAAGTAGAACGGATTGGATTTCAGATTTGGAAGATTGAGTTTGAATTTGATTGAGATTTGATTTCAGATCTGGAAGGTTGAATTTAAAATTTAACTGAGATTTGATTTGAGATTTGTGTTCATTTTGTTTATCCTTTAACGATTCAAATTTGCTTTTAATGATCGTACGAATTTGGAGTTCATCATTTTTTTTATTTAGATTTTTAAGGAAAGTTTTCTTTTATTCTTTTTGTTTCTTTTCTGTTCTTTGTTCGAAGTTCATTTAACTTTAATGGCGTTTCCCAGTCAATTTGCATAAAAGAGGTGAAGGACAAAATGTGACATGGTCACTTTCATTCCAATCATGTCGATGATACATCATACAACTCGATCTGGAATACATCTCATACAATCCATATAGACTCAAAACGGACTATGTATGATCTTTTTTGATCCATCCAAAAAGGCATCTGTTAAAAATCCATGTTTGAATAGTGAGGTGCATGGTCAATAACATCAGCTTCCAAGCCATCCTTGGCAAGGATGCCGTATGGATGTACGGTGGAGGTGTGATATTTTCCATGTAACTCACAGCTCGTAAGGCCGGAGGCTCTCTAGCTCTGGGTCTGGCTGGAAGTAACTGAGATCTGCTTCATTGGTACTCCCAGCATGCAATGTTTAGCGACATCTGCTCCGTTTCCCTTTAGTATCATGACGGAACCTACCGGTAATGGTATCTTTATCGGCCCTCGGAACTCACTCGGGCTCGCTATCCGGAGGTCGGATCCGAACATGATATTACACTCGTTCGAAAAGAAGCTGTGCGAAAGGTCGATAAAGTCGTGGTGATCGATGTGCTGGGGTATGCAGTCACCCTGCTTGTAGATGTTAATGATGCAACTGTTGGGTATGCAATCTGCTGGTAGTACCCTCCATGTTATCATTCTCTTTACCATCCTTTTGATGACTAATGGCATTGGATCTACCTTGCCATGACGGAGTATTCCCGGTGGGTTTCCCTTCCTGTCTTCTGCGAAGTTGTAGCGACATCCACATTGTATTGTAATTCTCCCTTTCCCTGGCATCCATCTCTGGGGTTCCCAGTAAGTGTTTTCTCTTAGGCGGCCTGCTCGACCCATTCTTTGCAAATCCCGGATGCAGTCCACGATTTGTTGTTGTTCGTATTCTGAGAACACATTTGTATGTAGCTCGAGGCCTTCTAGTATATTGATCCTCCTGTCTCTGATTCTCTCAAAGTATTCAAAAGTTTGCTTCTCGACATTCTGCATTCTTTCTAGCTCGTATTCTGGAATAATCTGCAAATGGCGAGGCCTGGTGGCGTACTGTGGGATATATGGCTCAATCCCTTTGCGTTCTCCTGCATACCTCGGCTCCTCAAGGATGGTCTCCGTCGGGACATCCTCCGGGGTTGCCTCTGCAACAAGGTTATGCATTACTGGTGGCTTTATCTGGCGGCGTGGTAGCCTTCCTTCTTCTGATCTTCTTGAGATTTCCCTGGTCTCTTCGTTATCCTCGGAGTCGGCCTCCTTTCTTCAGGTTCCTGGTGAACCGGTATCCTTGAAGTATATGCACTGGTAGTAGCGACTGCCTCGTCGCGCTGGTCCGCTGCTAGTTTGGTTAACATCTTGCGGATACGACAATTTCTATTTCTTCGCTGAGTTGCTGTGAGAGTAGCTCTTCGTACTTCCTGAATTTCTGTGGGCGCCGCGCTGACAAGCCTGCCCTCTGCTGTAGCGACTACGGACTTGACTCTCTTGTCCTCCTCGGTGTTTGTTTTCCTTTTCTTCGCCGTTGGGTTGGTGGCTTGGGCCACCCACATTCATTACTGTCTGACTGGGCAATTCCTCTTAGTCAACTGGGACCCAGTCACTTTCCTCGCATTGCAGGCCTGCTGGTGCGAAGTCTGAGTCAATCTCTATTATCGCTCCATCTTTTACCCTCTTTTCGTCGAGTGCAAGGCTTACGCCATTTCTAAAGTTCAGGACCAACCGCCCGTTCGACATTTCCCTGCGAAAAGACAAGGAAAAGGATCAGGGGCTGTACTAAGAACAAGAACATTAAGAAAATGTTTATTAAAGACAGAGCTTTTCTTCTTTTTTTTGTTCATTATTCCTTTTATATTTTTAGATTCAACAGGAATGAAGTGGGAAAAGATTGAAAAAAAGATTTTGATTTGGAAGAGAGAACAAGGAGGACTTTATTATCATGATTTTATTTATTTTAACACATTTTTTATTATTTTTTGGGTTCGGACCCAGTCATAAGTAATTACTTCGCCCGCGCTTCTTAGGGATGAAGAATTCATTCCTTCGAAACATCAGGTAGCGTAATACTTCTTGAAGTATCGTCCGTTGATCGAAAGCATATGTCTTTCTTCTTGGCAATTCACAAGCTGGTAGGAGCCTCCTGAGTAGACTGCCTCAACCACAAACGGTCCTTCCCAAGTGGGTTCAAATTTTTCTCCTATCTTGCGGTGTGTAAGAATAGGTCTTTTGAGAATGAGAACTAAGTCACCAACTGTAAAGGTTCTTGGGCGGACCAGTTTGTCATGGGCTTGGACCATCTTAGCTTGGTATAGTTCTAAATTCTGTTGGGCTGCAAGTCTTTTCCCTTCCAGGCTTTCCAACTCCTCTAGTCATAATTTGGCATTCTCTTCTGTCGTGATTTTGTTTGCAACTACAATTACGAGTGAAGGAAGTCTGGACCTCTAAGGGTAACATCGCCTCGGACCCATACACCGGAGCGTAAGGTGTAGCTTGAGTAGGAGTTCGAAGGTTGTCCGGTAGGCCCATAAGGCTTCTAATAACTTCTCGTGCCAATTTCTCTTATTATCTTCCAAAGTTTTCTTTACAATTTGAATGAGAGTTTTATTAAAAGCCTCAGCCAGGCCGTTTGCTCTTGGATAGTAAATTGTTGAATACCGTCAGTCGATTCCGTGTCTCCTGACAAAATTGTTGATTTGCGTGCTTCGAATGCCGACCCATTATCCGAGATGATCTGCGCGGCACTCCGAAACGGTAGACAACTTGGTTCTTGAAAAGCTGTAGCACGTGGTGTGCTTTCACTTCTCTGAGTGGAACTGCCTCTGCCCACTTAGAAAAGTAATCTGTAGCCGCAAGAATGAAGCGATGTCCTTTTGAAGATGGTGTTTCTATTGGACCCACTATATCTGTGCCCCAACATTCAAATGGCCACGACGCAATTGTCGGATGTAGCACATTTGGAGGTTGGTGTAGAACCACTCCGTGCACTTGGCATTGGTGACAGTTCTTGGCGATCTTCATGCAGTCGGTCATCATCGAGAGCCAGTAGTACCCTAGCCTTTTAATTTTCATTTTCATCTTCGGACCCGATCGGTGAGCGCCACGGAGTCTCGAATGTACCTCTTTAACAATTTCGAGGGCCTCGGACCCGCTTAGGCATCTTAGCCACATTTGATCGAAAGACCTTACGTATAACGTGTTGTTTATTAATGCGTAGGACAAAGTTCTTTTCTTGATCCGATGGGCTAACGAGCTATCGTCCGGTAGTTTTTTTGTTTGCGAGTAGTTACATTAATGGTCGTCACTAATCTTACTGTGTTTTACATCACTGCTGCAACTAATTCCTTTTCTTTTTCTGATTTGTGTATTGTGTCTATGTCGAGCTGTGATAGGACCTGACGTCCGTGAACTGAAACTTCTACTGATTCATCTTGCAAACAGGAAAATTCTTTTGTGAGGCGGGCTAACGCATCTGCTAAAGCGTTTTCTTTTCTGGGAATTTTGTAGAACGTCACATTCGGAATCTGTTCTAACAACTGTATGGCATACTGGAAGTATTGCTCGAGTCTTGGCTTTAAAATTCTGTACTGTCCGATGATCTGTTGAATGATTAACTGCGAATCCCCGTAGATGTTGATGTCTGTTATCCCCATTTGAATAGTTAATTACAGTCCTGTTATGAGGGCTTCGTATTCTGCTTCATTGTTTGTACATGGCTCTGTTAAGTGGTGGGAGTATCTTAACATCCCCCGCTCCGGTATTATAAAGATTAGTCCGATTCCTGCCTTACCGGGCACTTATCACTTGCGATTCTTCGTCTTTGTGTGCTTGAAGATGCTCCGTCGAAATATAATTCCCAACATCGATCATCGGGGTCTTCTAAACTCATTATTTGTTCATCCGGCAAGTCGTCATTGAGAGGGGATTCGCCGACGAAAGGGTGTCTTGCGAGGAAGTCCGCTAGGACTTGTCCCTTTATGGCACGAAGAGGCACGGAAGTTATATCAAATTGTAATAATATCATTGACCACCTGGCAAGTCTGCCGTAAAGCGTTGGACGGGTCATCAAGTATTGTAATGGATTAAATTTCGAGATCAGGTTGACCTTATGAGAAAGCATGTAGTGCCTGAGCTTTTGAGCGGCAAAGATCGGGGACAAACGGTGCTTTTCGATTGCGGGATACCTTATTTCCGTCGGAAGTAAACGACGGCTTAGGTAGTAAAGAGCATTTTCTTTACCCTCATCATTGACCGGAGCTAACGAGGCTCGAGTGAGTCGTCTAAAGCCGCGGTATAAAGTATCAACGGTCTACACCGAGGCCGGGGCCGCTAAGACAGGAGGTGTCATTAAATATTGCTTAATGTCCTCAAAGGCCTTGTGGCATTTACCTTCCCAAATAAATTTGGCCTCCTTTTTAACTAATGCCGAGAAAGGTCGACACCTACTTGACAAGTTTGAGATAAAGCGTCGAAGATATGCCAGCTTCCCTTGAAAAGATCGTAGTTGTTTTAAGGTTTTGGTAGGCGGCATTTCTAAGACAGCTTTAATCTTTTTTGGGTCGATTTCAATTCCACGATGTCGGACAACAAATCCTAAGAATTTCCCGGAGGTGACGCCGAAGGCGCATTTTAAGGGATTCATCTTAAGGTTAAATTGTCTTAATCGTTCGAAAACAATTCTCAAGTCATACAGGTGGTTTTCCTTTACTTTGCTTTTGATGACCACATCATCCACGTAGCATTCGACTTGATTGTGGATAAGATCATCAAAAATTATTGTCATTGCTCTCTGGTAGGTTGCTCCTGCGTTCCTCAGTCCGAATGGCATCACTGTGTAACAATATACTCCGATCGGCTTTCTGAATGCTGTAAGTTTTTCATCTTCTGGAGCCATTTTTATCTGGTTGTATCCTGAAGATCCATCCATGAATGAGAATATTTCATGTGTTGAAGCAATGTCAATCATTAATTCCGGGATCGGTAGAGGGAATTCATCTTTTGGACATGCCTTGTTTAAATCTCCGAAATCCACACAAATTCTCGATTTGACCATTCTTCTTCCTCATCGGTACCACATTAGGCTGCTCAAGTCGGGTATTGTTCTTCACGGACAAATTTAGCGTCTATTAGCTTTTTAACTTCAGCTATGACTTTTTGTTCGATTTCTAGACGCATTCTTTTGGGACCTTGTCTGACTGGGACAAAAGTAGGATCCACTCCTAGCTTATGGATTGCGACCTCTGGAGCTAATCCTGGCATCTCATCGTAGTTCCAAGCAAAATAGTCTTTAAATTCCATTAATAACTTGATTATTTCTTCGGAGTCTTCTTTATTGAGTAAGGAGCTAACAAAGGTAGGTTTAGTCTCCTTGCTAGTACCTAAGTTAACTTCCGTTAACTCATCTATTGTAGATTTGATCTCTTCTTCGAACTCTGGTGGAGCGTTTCTGATTTGTAAATCTTCAAATTCTTCTGTAGTTTCCATGCAGTTTTCATTAGACTCGCAAGTGACAACCAAGCAAAATTCAGTATCATCAACTGATCTTATTGTGCCGAATCCAAGACCATGTTTTGAATTGGGTGGACGACCGAAGTTATTCCATAATTTTTCAAAATGTTGTGATTGACCTTTTGTCCATTTTCGACGTAAGAAACCACGCTGAATTAAATTTTGAACACAGGGAGAGTACCACTCAAAAGGTAATCCCATTAATTCTGATGAAGTGACATCTTCAAATTGTACATTATTTTCAGCTTTGGAGGAAGGAGCACCACGGTAGAATTTGATGGGCTTTGCACTGCCGCTACATAACTCTTTGACCACCATACCCTCGATCTTATTAGAATGGATCGGGGTCAGGGTCATAGTATGTACATAGTGGTTAATCTTCTCGTACATCGATTTATATTCTTCGTTCTTTTCATCTTCGAGAGGGATCCTGAATTGCGGCTTCTTCCGAGCTTATTGTCGCGAGCTTCTTGCTTGATCTCTTTTTCTTCTTCGGAACTATCTTCCCAATCAACATTGATGGCTGGTTTCCTCCGTCCAACTTGTCTTAACATCTACGCCACGACCTCGTCCCCGGCCTCGATCTCGGATGTGAGTTGTGGAGAAACCTTCACCATCTCGCCGTAAGGGAGTGGTGAGTGACTGTTGGACTAGAACTTCAGGTTCTTCATCATCCCAAACTTCTTTTGCTTCATTCGTTACAGTATCTCTGGAGAAGATTGTTTTCTTCGGGGGTGCGTTATAAGCTGCATCTTCATGGATTCCAATTTCATGTACGGAGAACGGTTGTAAGTCACCTTTGATGCACTGTTCTCCTCCATCGTAGTACTTGATGCACTGGTGTAGGGATGATGGTACCATCCTATTTTCATGTATCCATGGTCGGCCCAGTAGAGTATTGAATGACGTTTTTGAATCAATTATGTGAAATTTCGCGGTTGTCTTTGCCAAGTCACCGGTCTTCATTAGCGGTGTTATTGATCCGAGGGCTCTTTCTCCTTTACGGTTGAATCCTCTTAATAGCATTTTGTACGCTTCGAGCTCGCGAGCATCAATTTCCAAATATGCTAGCGTTCGAAGATTCATTATATTGATTGATGCTCCTGGATCCACCAATACTCTCGAGAGTGTAAACTTCCCGATTGTAACTGAAATGTACAGCGGTCGGTTGTGGTCTGCCGTCCCAAGTAGCAGGTCATTGTTCGTGAAGGTAACACCTCGCTGTTCCTTTAACGAGCAAACCTCATCTAAGGAATCTCCGGTCATTTGAGCTAAGCAAATTTATGGATCAAGTAAGGCCTTGATCAGAGCTTCTCTCATCTCCTTTGATAAGATGAGAGCGTCATAGATGCTTAGTTTGGCCGGTAGTTTCCTAAGATGGGCTAGCACGTTGTAGTCCACTTTATTTCCATGTGTCTCGATTTCTTCCCGAATGGGTATTTCTTCTGTTGGGGTTGGTTCTTCCTGAACAACCACCTGCTTTCCTTTGTCCTTTGGACCCATTCTCGGAGGTAGAACTCTTCCACTTCTTAAGTTGACTTTTGTAATTTCTCATGAATCCAGTATTGAGTTTGCTAGTGTTTCCTCCTGAATCGGAATGACGAGTTCTTACCGTATTAGCTTCGAGTCCGAAGGCTCTAACTGCTATTGTGCCTGGAGCTCCTCGAAACTCACAAATAGATTCGTTGCTTGTTGAACTCTCGTAGCCTCCCTGATGGATGTCTTCTTCGTCATTATGATCGTCGAGATTGTGTATGATTTGAGAATTATTACTTGTATCGGAATCGATGTCCGGATTAGGTTGGTTATCGCTAGTTACGTAATCATTAGAAACAGTCAAAACGTAGCCAACGCCATAACCCTTATCATTATAAGATCCCGCTCCGTAATCTTTAGAAACAGTCAAAACGTAGCCAACGCCATAACCCTTATCATTATAAGATCCCACCGGAGCGAGCAAATAATCATACGAGTCGAGGTTCGAGGGATTTCTCCCCGAATCGATAACAATCGTCCTAGGAAAAGCGGCCCCTAGTCCGGCCTTAAGAGCCTCGGTCTTCTCTTCTTCATCAATTTTCTTCTTTTCTTCAATCGTCTCTTGTTGAGGTGGTTCTTCTATCGCAAGTGATAGTGCCGACTTGACAGGTTTCGAACTCTGAATTGAGGCTCGCACCGAAGCGGTTTGGATGTGATCCAAAATCCTCTTCGAAGACCTTGTCCAAGAGGTAGTCCATCCATCATCAGTCGCATAGGGATCTATCGGAACAATGAGATCCGTCGAGATAACATTGACAGAACCTCCTTTCTGGGGTTCCTTCATGTACTCCTTCGGGATCGTTATATTCCCTTTTCGAAGATTGTCATTGAGCCAACTTTTGAAGGTAATACAATCTTCTATCTTGTGTCCAAGCATCCGGTGGTAAGGGCAAAAGTTGGGATCACCTTTCTTGTCGACTTCTTCTGGTCTCTTAGGTTCTGGCAGTTGGAAATCTGGAGTCTTCATCAGACTGCGGAACATTTTTGGCACTGCCTCATTCTTGAACGGATATTCCCTGCTCAGAAGCTCCTTTAGCGTACGTTGTGGATGAGGCGGTTGTTCATACTTGTTGAGATGACCGATAGCTGGGTCGGGGTTCTTCGGTAATTCGTTGAGTTTGTTGTGACCGTTCTGGCGGTATTTGTATTGGTTGCTTGCCTTAATCGACAGCTGCGACGATCCCGGACTTCTTTTCAAAAGTTTTCACGGGCTTCTGTTTGTCTGTTTTGTTGGTGAAACTTAATTGCTTCGCCTCCTCTTGCAAGCTTCCGGCTTTGCTTAACAACTTCTCGAAAGTCTTAATAGTAAATCCCTTGAGGAGAAGTGCTATCGGGCCATGAATGCTCTTGAGGTGAATTTTATCTTGTAATGACTTTTAATTTAGTTTTGGTTTCAGTTTTAGGCGCTACCCTAAAGGTGTGAGTTTTCATGCAACAGTTGTTTATCATGCAAGAAAAGTAAAGTGCATTTGCAATAAAGTAAATTGCAACCAAATAAAAGCGTACCTGGAGGGTCTTCCCGTCATCCCAGGCTGCACTTAAACACAATTTAGAAAATTTAAGCATTTAAAGCAAGTTCCTAGGTAAAGCTAAGGGAAGGGTTATGGTTTTCTACCAAGTTCCTAATCCTATAGCTAGTCATCTCCTATGACGTCTAGGTTCTTGTGTTTTGGTTTGGGGACGATTTTCTTCATCAAAGAACGATTAAGTTCAATTGTTCTTATAAACATCCTATCGTATTAAGGAAGTGCTTAAGACGAATCTTAAACATCTTTTCAATACTTTTAGGTTTGTTTTAAGTCCAAGAGAATTTAATTATACAAATGAATTAATCATCCAGGAGTTCATGTTTTGTTATCTTGCTCAGTGAACTAGGACATTTGAATATCCTATGAGTGAAGTAATACTTCACTTAACACTCCATTTAGGAGTTATGACAATAAGAGCTTTTGAGGGCAAATCGATGTTCAAGTGATTTGTGATTCGACTTAATTTTAATTAATGGGTTTAAGTTTGGAATAGTGTTCAAGTTGTTTTAGATTTATTTTTGAATTCTTTATGTCTTAAGTGATGTTATATTTAACTCAATGTAATTTAATTTAATTTTAATTTAATTTTATTTATTTAATTTAATTTTAATTTTATTTTAACTTGATTTTATTTTTCTTATTTAATTCAATTTAATTTAATATGTTTTAATTTAATTTAATGTGATTTAACTTAATTTAATTCAATTTAATTTAATTTGAATTTTAATTTAATTTAATTAAATTAAATTTCATTTTAATTTTAATTTAATTTAAATTTTAATTTGGTTTTATTTTTAATTTTAATTTAAATTTAAATTTTAATTTTATTTTATTATTTATTTTTTTAATTTTAATTTAATATTTTATTTTTTATGCTTTAGGGATGATTTAATTTTAATTGTTAAAGTATTAATTTAATTGAAATTTTAAAAGGATTTAATTTAAATGTTTTAATTTTAATTTAATTTAATGATTAAGGCTTTTAGCATTATAAATTTTGAATTTGGATTATTATTTTAATTAGGAATTAAATATTATTGAGGTGATTAATTTAGGGATTCTTAGATTAAAGAATAAATTTCTTCCTTATAATATCCCTATTTTAATAATTCTAAATTTTTTATTATTCTTCCAAATTTAATTAATTATTTAATTAAGGTTTATTTTAATTACATTCAAATTATTTGATAGGTTTCTACCCTTTAAATACCTAAGTTTCAAACATCCAAAATCAACTTAATATCAAATATTTTACCCACCCTTTTAATTAAACCTAAAAATTTTTAATTATAGGTTAAAATTTTAATTACTTATTTTGCCCTTTAAACTTACTAATTTCATAACTCACTAAATTGAGCTTAAATGAATTTGAAATTTATATGTGACTTCACTCATATGTCAATCAAGACATTAGAGAAGAAAATGTGATTTTTCTGTATTTAATTTATTTATATAATTATTTTTGGTGGAAAATAAGAATTTTCAAGGAAAATTTAATAACATGACCAAGGGAAAGTTTCTGTCCTTAAGAAAATTATGAGACATTCCTAATGACCAGAGGACCACTTGGACCAATTTTGGTGATTTTTTGAATTATATTATTTTTATTATAATTATTTTGATTTTTGGAGTTTTAATTAATTTAAAAATAAAATAAAGGTCGAAAAATGAATTTTATATTTTTCAAAAAAACTCTCTGATATCAAGGAAACCAGAGAAAATTTTTTTATAATTTTCTGATTTTTCTTTGATTTATTAGAATTATTTTAGTAGAAATGCTAGAAAATACATTTTTTAATTTTAAAATTACCTTAGTGCTTTAAAATTTAATATCTCATAATAGAGACTTAAGAAAAATATGGGGTTTGTTCCTAAGTGATTAAAATTCAAAATGTGACATTTTGGCGAATTTTACTATTTTTGTGATTTTTATTATTTTTTAATTATTAAAAATATTAAAATAATGCAAAAAATCAACTTTTTTAGAAAATTGCAATTTTAATTTTCTTAAATTCCCCAGATATCAGAGAGGCTCCAAAACCAATTTGGTGAATTTTTGAAAAGTATTTTGAAAGTTATGAATTTTTAAAGTTTAAGTTGGCTAAATGGCTTAATCAACCCATTTGGTAGGGCTAACCAAGTCCAATTAACTTCAAATTTTTATGGTGGGTTCCTCTGATCCTAAAGGTCAGTGGAGAATTGATTTCAAGTTAATTTGATGTATGATTAGCTCTAATTAATTAAGGACCTCTTTTGGGTGTTTAAGCCAATTAGGGTTATTCCAAGTGGATTTATTCAAAACATATTTTTCCTAGAGTCCTCTGGTCATAAGAAATATCCTCAAATTTTCCTAGAATTTATTTCACAACATGCTAATTATTGGAATTAAAATATTCAGAATAGTGACCTAGAATTGAAAAATCAATAACTCTTCATAGGGGTGGCCTGCGACTTTAGAAAATTCGGGGAATGTTCCTCGTTCCCAAATTCGGAGGCTTGAAAGCCCTATGGTCTCATGCCATGGTGAATTATATACATGCATGGAGAATTGAAATAGTGCGAGAGAGTAAATAAATTATTAAAAATCAAATACTCGATGAAATTAAATGATTTTTTTTCCACATTATTCTCCTTTGTTCATCTGAGCGAGAGGGTATTTTTATTTTATTTTTCTGATTTTTCTACACAAAGTTATGTATTTTTTGAAGTTTAGGGAATTAAATAAATAAGAAAATGCCTATTTTCCTACTTATCCAGCGCGGCGCCCTGTCATCCTCGGCATCTTCGAACGACCACGCGGCGCGCTCCCATTCGACTCCTCCACTTGAGTCAGCAGCCCGGGTCCCTCCTTCCGCGTATCATCCGCTGATCCGACCTGATCTGAGCCGTCCATCCGCGCGTGTATTGAATGAACGACATCCGTTCATCGTCCCCAAGCCTCCTAGCCCGAGAACCGTCAACACTCAAAACCCTAAGAACTCACTCATTTCTCAACGGATTTTTGTGTTCTTGTTCTCTATGGATTCGTCTTGAAGAGACGAACACATCCATATGGTTTATGTAGCATGAAATTGATTCAATAAAAATAAAGAATGTTCAGAAGCTCGGGAAGAAGAGTGAGACCATACCTTTGCTCAGAGAAGTGCGGCTTCGATCTGAGGGTTGTGTCACCTTCGATTGGGTCCAAGCAAGCTCCAGATGAAGTCTTCGGCTCGATGAATTGTCCGGGTATGATTTTGACCAAGCCCGATTTCAACCTTTGGAGTACGGAACGGATGGGTGGCTCGGAGAGGGGGCTTTCACCGAGGAACTTCTCCTCTTGACCTTGTGCGAGTGTAGGTGAGTTTAATTTGACTTTGGTGAAGGATTTGGGAATGTCCTCTTCGGCTCGAGAATTGAGCTCCAAAATTGAGCTCGATTAGTGGGGATTAGGGCGGGGAGGACGGTGGGGATCAAGTGCTCTAGGTGTGGGGAGAGTCTGGAGTGATTTTGGCAGAGTTTCCTTAAGGTTGATTCAACATCTCTTCCATGGCCGAGAGAGCTGGGGTTTAAATAGGAGAGGCTGGAGGGCCTCCCAGGGGGAGTTAGGACTTGGGATCAGCTGCTTAGGTCAAGGGAAGAACAGCCATGGTGGCCATTGGGCATGGGGCAACTCAGCAAGGTGGAATTCCAAAGTTTAGCTCCTCCCCATGTCTCGGCCATGGCGTTTTCTGGCGGCCCAGGTGGCTGGCCGGCAGGCAAGGGTCACCCTCAAGGTCAGGGAGGTCAGGGGTTGAAGTTGGTGAATTCAATTGAAGCCTTACATGTGTAAAGTGGTTGGATCAAAACGGCATGGGGAGGTGGTTTCTTTTGCACTTGGTTTGGTCAACCCATGGAAATGGGCTTGGTTCACCTCCCCATGGCTGATTTGGGCTGAGGGAGGATCAGATGAATCAGCTAGGAAAGGGTAGAGAAGTCACCATCCATGAATATTTTGATTAGTCATGGATTAAGGTGAAGCATTAAAAGGGTTAAAACCTTTTTAAGGCGTCTTAAAAGAGGCTCCTCCTTTTGCAATTAATAGTATGATGATGTGTAAAGTGGATCCCATGGCTTCATGTGGCTTGTGCATGGCTTGAGGACTCCATTTGGCTTAGGGATGGCTTGGCTTATTTACATGGAAATAGATTTTAGGGATTTTTGGCATTTAGGGGTGATTTGGAATATGGCTTGATTTGGAACCATTTGATGATTGATTTAGGACTTAAGGGATGATATTAATTGAGTGGTGATGGGATGAGATTGTAATGTGGGCTTTAGGAGGAGTTTGGGCTTTTAAAAATTTAATGAAGATGGGCTTTTAAAATGGTTTAGGGAAGTGCGCTTTTGGATTTTAAAATGGATTTTAGGATGAAAGTTTGGTAAAGGCTTGGGCCAAATAATTGTTGGGTTTGGCTTAAGGATGTGTCATGATTGATTTGGAGTGATTTGGGTTTGAATTTGGGTTGATTTGATAAATGGGCCTATGTAGGTCAAATTGGGTTAACTTGGGCCAATGTTGGTCTAGGGTTGAAATTGATGTAAAATTGATGTTGGGAAATGTTTATGGGAGTGTTTGAAAGAGGTTCCAATCTTTGGTTGGATTTTGATTTTGGGATTTGGGCTCATTTGGGTTAGGGGTGGATTTAGGTCAAAATTGGGCCTTTTGGTTTTAGGTTGAATTTGAGGGGGGTTGGATCCAAATTTTGGGCAAATCATGTTAGTGTTTTGTTTGTGGGGATGTTAGGGGAGATTTAGAAAAGATTTGGGGTTAATTGGAGTTAAATTGGTTTGGTTTGGGCTAGGTTTGGGTCATGGGTCCAAATTGGGCTTTGATGCCAAAAGTGAAATTGGATTCAAATGTCAATCAAATTGGACTTGGATTTGGTCTAGATTGGTGTTGGGAATGTTGAATTGAAGTTTAGAATTGAATTTGACCAGAATTTGGGTCAATTGGGTAGGTCTGGTTTGACATGGGGTTCACTTTGGGTTAAAATGGGTCAAATTGGGGATTTTGACAAAAGTGGGGTTAATTGACAAAATTAGCCCATGTTGTAGTTGAACAAAATAAAATTGGAAATATTTGGGATTTTCTGGGATTTTCTGAGAATTTTCTGAATTTTTGGATTTTTTTGCTAAGAGGGGCATTTTGGGTATTTGGAGGGTATTGGGGTGTACTTTTGGAATCTTTGGTATTTTTGGCTATGGATGATCAATTTGAGTGGTGAGGAAATGCTCAAGGTTAATTTTGGGGAATTTTGGGTGATTTGAAAATTTTGAAAAATTTGGGTAATTTCTAGAGTTTTGGGTAGGCTGGGCGGGTCCGGGGTCCCGGGGGTAAAAAATTGAAAATTTGGAAAATTGAAGATTGGGTGAATGTAAGTGGAATGAAATCATTTTGGTTGAGCCATGAAGCCATATCAAGCCCACATGAGCCATGAAGGGACTCATTTGAGGCATTCATCTATGTTGTTCCTAACCCTCTTAGCCGAGGGCTTAGGGGTTAAGGACCATCCATGTGAATCACTTTCATGAGTCGGGAGGTCAAGTTGGGTATGGGTGTGGTCTTAGGAGGTGTGTGAAAGTGTAGTGTACAAGTGTAAGGTGTGTGTAAGTCAGCCCTCACTAGACCAGGCCACCCAGGGCAGTCCTAAGGCCAAAGAGTCCTATAGGAACCCATCCTTTAAACTTCCACATTTGATTTCAACCCTCTAGGTGATTAGGGGTCTACAGTCAAGTTTGTGGAGTTTGCAGGGAGTTCAGAAGTGGTTTGAATTTCTGAGTGGTGGGTTCCACTTCTAGTCCTCTAAGACAGTCAAAGGAAAAGCCTAAGGCTAGATCCTAAGTACTAAAGAGGAAAGAGAAGACCTCATCAAAAATGAGGTCAACATGGGTCAGCATTTGTCGAATCAAGGAAATCAGCTACAAATTCAATGGAACTAATTACAAAATCAAGGAACTGCTATTAAAAATATTGAAGCTCAACTTGGGCATATTGCTACTACACTTAATAATAGAAGTCCTGGAACTTTTCCTAGTAATGTGGAAATTAATCCTAAAGACCAAGGAAAAGAACAAATCAAAGTAATACAGTTACAAAGTGGAAAAGAGTTAGAAACAAGAGTACAAAAAGAAACAGAAAGTGAAAAAGAGAAAGTAGATACTGAAAAAAAAAAGATTCGCAAGATCAAGATTTAAAATACCCACTAATACCTATGAAAATTTCTATAGAAAAACCACCACCATCATTTCCTCAGCGATTAAAGAAACATAAAAAGGATAAGCAATTTTCTAAATTCTTTGAAATCCTGAAGAAATTAACGGTGAATATTCCCTTTGTAGAAGCATTAGAACAAATGCCCACTTATGTGAAGTTCATTAAAGATATTTTAAACAAGAAGAGAAAGTTCATAGATAATGAAATTATTGCACTTAGTGAAGAGTGTAGTGCAATTATTTAGAAAAAGCTTTCTGAGAATTAAAAGATCCCGGTAGTTTCATTATACCTTGTGCTATTGGAGAAAAATTTTATGGAATTGCTTTATGTGACTTGGGAGCCAGCATCAATCTTATGCCTCTATCAATTTTTAAAAGATTAGGATTGGGAGAAGTCTCACCTACTTCAGTAACTCTTCAGTTAGCTGATCGTTCAGTGACATATCCTAAAGGAGTTATTGAAGATGTGTTAATAAATGTGGATAAATTTATCTTTCCTGTGGATTTTATTATTTAGAAATGGAGGAAGATAATGAAATACCCATAATTTTAGGAAGTCCCTTCTTAGCTACTGGAAGAGCTATGATTGATGTTCAAAAAGGAGAATTAACTATGAGAGTAAATGATCAAGAAGTAATTTTTAACATTGCAAAATTAATGAAATATCCTGCTATTGAAAAAGATGATGAATGTTTTCGAATGGAAATTCTTGAACATCTGCGAAATAAACATTTTAAAGAACACTTTGAAGCTAAATCAGAAATAGAAAATACAGAATTATTTGAAGAAACAAAAAATGAAGAATTAGATTATATACAAGAAAGATATGAGATGTTGGATATTACGGAAAATGCTGAAAAGAATATAGTTTTGTCAGTTATAAAACCTCTTGAACTTGAGTTGAAAGTTTTACCTACTCATTTAAAGTATGTATTTTTAGGAAATTCTTTAACTTTACCAGCTATTATATCGGTAGAATTAAACGAATTACAAGAGCAAAAACTTTTGGACACATTAAAAAAGTATAAGAAAGGTTTTGGTTGGACCTTAGCAGATATTAAAGGAGTTGGTCCTTCAATCTGTATGCACAAAATTATTTTGGATAATGAACATAAACCATGAGTTGATCCCCAAAGGAGATTAACCCAATAATGAAAGACGTAGTCAAGAAAGAAATATTAAAATGGCTAGACAATGGTATTATATATTCTATTACGGACAGTGCTTGGGTAAGCCCAATTCATTATGTTCCTAAGAAAGGAGGAGTGACTGTTGAAGCTAATGAAAATAATGATTTAATTCCTATCAGACAAGTTACTAGATGGCGTATATGTATTGATTATAAAAAATTATATGCAGCCACCAGAAAAGATCACTTCCCTTTACCATTCCTAGACAAAATGTTGGACAAACTAGCTGGGCACAAATAATAAGGGAACTGACATTGACAATGATTAGAATATTGTGAATTATCTGACACTGACAATGAAATTACAAACTGCTTCCCTGACGAACAACTTTATAATATAAATGAGTGGAAAATACATTGGTATGTTGATATAGTTAATTATATTGTAAGTGATATTTTACTACCCATGCTAACTCTGCAACAATGGAAAAAATTCATTCACGATGCTAAAACGTATTTTTGGGATGAACCATATTTATGTAAGCAATGTAAGGATCTAATTATTAGAAGATGTGTGCCTTATGAAGAAACTGAACAAATCATTCAAAAATGTCATGATTCTGAATTTAAAGGACATTTTGGGACTGATAAAACTACTTATAAAATTTTACAATCTTGATTTTATTGGCCCACTATTTTTAGAGATGTTTATAAATATATCAAAACTTGTGATAAATGCGAACGAGTAGGTAATATATCTAGAAGAAATGAAATGCCTCTGAATTTTATATTAGAAGTTGATATTTTTAATGTTTAGGGATTAGATTTCATGGGACCATTTATTCCTTCATTTGGAAATTCATATATATTAGTTGCTGTTGATTATATTTCTAAATGGATTGAAGCACAGGCCTTACCTCGTTGTGATGCTAAGAGTGTTTCAAAATTTTTAATGAAAAATATTTTCACAAGATACGGAATGCCGAGAGTGATTATCACTGACGGAGGATCCCATTTTAGGAATAAATATATTTAAAAATTGGCAGAAAAATTCAATATTATTCATAAAATATCGACTTCTTATCATCCACAAACCAGTGGATCAGCTGAAGTTTCTAATCGAGAAATTAAGCGAATTCTAGAAAAGACTGTAAACCCTAGTAGATTAGATTGGTCTACAAGACTAAACACTGCATTATGGGCATACATGACTGCTTATAAAACCCTAATTGGACTGACTCCTTACAGACTTGTTTATGGAATGACTTGTCACTTAATAGTTGAATTAGAGCATAAAGCGTATTGGGCGATTAATGAATTTAATTATAATTTGAAAGATACTGGTGAGAAGAGAGTATTGCAGATGAATGAATTAGAGGAATTAAGGAATGAATCCTATAATAAAGATAGATTTTATAAAGAGAAAAATAAAGATATGGCATGATCGGAAGATCAACCAAAAGAATTTTGAACCAGGACAATAAGTATTGTTGTACAATACAAGACTGAAATTATTTCCTGGGAAATTGAAATCTCGATGGTTAGGACCTTTCACTATAACTCAAGTATTTACATACAGAGCTGTTGAAATTGAAGATCCAAAGACTTGAAATAGATTTAAAGTAAATGGACACAGATTGAAACCATATTTTGAGGGTAAAATACCAATTTTTAAAGAGTTTTTAATGCTTAGTCAACCCGATTAACAACCTGAATAGGTCTGGCTGACGACGTTAAACCAAGCATTTTATGGGAGGCAACCCATAGTTATCTTTTTTTTATGTGTAATGATTGTATATTTATTTAATTTATTATTAGTTTGTGGTATGAATGAATTCTACTACTCGAATTTACCTTTAAGATCATCATGATATTGGATCCATAGAAAATTTTGGAAAGCATTCGAACCAGAGCGAGACTAGGCAAATTTTTGCCTTTGCTGCCGATGGCGAGATTGAGCCCGCCGACGGTGAGTTTTGCCCATCAAATTTAGTTTATATTACTTAAGAATCCCGTTGACGGCGAGATCGATGGCGTCGATGGCAAGATCGGTGAATGGATGGTTTAGGGAGTTATTTTGATGGTTTCTAGTGATTCTAAGTGTTTTAACTCTTTAAAAACTCTTAGAACTCGAATTCTAAACTATCTACCTCCTAAAAACAATTTGAAACTCCAGCAAAACTCATCATTATGACATCCAATCACCTTAAAATCCCTAGATCTCGAGTGTCCAATCGTAGAAAATTTATCAGTTGCGAGGCCCAACGAATCTTCAATAAGGTAATGATGAAAAAAAGATTGATCAAGGAACGAGGATTTGTAAATAGAGGAGTGAAGAATTTGACAACGCCTATCTAGGAGATGATTGTGCAACGACGTTGGGAAGTATTATGCTATACCACTTCTACAGTAGTCATCCCTGTGGTAAAAGAATTCTATTCCAATCTATGTGGAATCAACAACGAAGTCGTCTATGTGTGAGGCAGATGGGTAACTTTCACTCCTTCTAGAATTAACGAGTTATATTCAATAGATAATACACGTATTTGCCACTACTCCAACTTTATCCCTACAAGAAATAATATGAATGAGATCTATCGTTATTTGACCAATGAAGCAGAAGATTGGGAAACAAGAGAAAACGGGTATGTTAGTTTTTCTGCATCACTTCTAAACCCCGTTTCTAAAAATTGGCAATTCTTTATTTCTTCAAAATTGTTACCCACTATGAGGGTTAATAAAGTTTCTAAGGAATGTGAGATTCTGAATTATTGCATTCAAGCGGGACTACCTATTGATGTTGGTTCAATTATTGTAAAGTCTACTTTAGGCCTGATTGTTCATGGATCAATTTATGGGCTTGGACATCCTTTTACAATTTTTGCACTATGCGGTCATTACCAAGTTTCATATGAAGCATGGGAAAATGTACTTTTTCCTTGGAAACCTTTAGATCTGACTGATATGGTTCCTACAATGGATGATGATAACGATGAAGCCATTATTGTGGATCAAACATCTCAAAATTCTTTTTCAATCACGCCCTTGACTGATAAAACTGATCTTATCTTACGGAAACTCAAAGGATTGGAAAAAGAGGTACAAAACGTAATGACTTCAATTAATAACATCTCTGACTTATTTGATCATATTGACTGGAGGATGAAGGAAAACTTCGATCATTCTGGACATCTTAATGCTAGTTTTATACGGCTTATGAGAAAGAAAGGATGGATAGAAGAAGATTCTACTGAAGAAGTTTCTTACAGACCCTTCTATAATCTATTCATTAATTTACATTCTATCAGTGATATCAGAGATGAGTTTAGCACTGATTCTGAAGAGTAGAAGACGTTCGCATTTGTTTTTGTGTTGTATTAGTTTGAATTTAATTTTATGAAATCTGCACTTTTGATATTTTAGATTTTGATTTTTGATCTCAGTATAGATGAGATTATGCATTGATTGTTTGTTTTCAGCATTTTGAGTATTGTGGTTTGGATTGCGACGCTGAATTTGATGTATTAAGGTTGAGAAAATACCTTGTTAGTAACGTTGTGTATGAATATTGTAAACACTTGGATTTTATATAAAATTTATGATGTTTTGTGTTGTGTGAGTTTATGTTAGTTAAAATAGTATCTAATCACAGTAAAATATATTTAATCGATTGATTGGACGTTAACGAGGATTAAAATGAATTAAAAATTATAAAATATTAAAAAATATTTTAATTTTTGAAAAAGCTCACTGACAGCACCCTCGACGCCGCCGACGGTGAATTTTCCAGAGACTTAAGCCCTATTTGAATTAATTAGCCTGCTGATGGTGAAATTTTGCCCGCTGACGGCGAGGTCCCGAAAAATACCTTTATTTGACCGGTCAACCGCCACTATTCATCATCCCCTTCCTCAATAAACTTCGAAAAAATCGACCTAGGGCTTATGAGATTTTGGATTTGGAGCAATTTTAACATATTTTGACACCGAATTTCATCTTCCCTTGGTAAGAGCTTCACTATTATGCTAAAATTTTTTATTTTCACAATGTATTTCTTCCACATTTGAGAAAAAATTGAAATATAGAGAAAATAGTTGGAAGAAATTCATGGAATTCATTTTAGATTACTTTAAGTCACCTTTGGATGCCATTCTAGTGTTATTTTGGAATTTAGTTGAGATTTTTAAAAATTTAATAGATCAAGAAATGGCGCCACGACAAAAGAGGTGACTAGATTTTGATGAGACACTATTTTTGAATGCAAAAGCTCAGTCAATATACAACTTTAGTATCAAAACGAGAAAATGCATCCAAGGTAAAGTTTTCAAGAATTTGGGAGGAGAAGTGGAACAAACAATCAAAGAGTGAAGATGGGAAAATTTTTGTTATACGACGAATAAGCTGCAGTTGAAGTTGTAAAGTTTTATGCCAATTTGACCAAGATATAGGATGAACTTATAAAGGTTAGAGGATTTTTAGTTGATTTTAATGCTGCACGAATAAATTCTTTCTACGAAGTACAAGATCTTCATACTAGTAAATACGATACATTTGGAACAATGGAAGGACCACTGGAGGAGGTGATTAACTTTCTTACTGATGGGAAAGTGACTTGGAAAATAAAGCAGCATGAACGGGTACACTTCCCTCTTTCTATGTTAAATGCAACCTCTAAGACTTGGTATTATTTTATTTGCTCTACTTTTCTACCCACCTATCATCATAGTGAAGTTTCAAGAGATACAGTAGTTCTAAATTTTTGTATTCAGAACCACAGAAGTATAACTGTGAGAAGTATTATTTATAAAATATTAGCCATTGCAAGATGTGAATCTGGAGGAGGACAAGGACATCCCAGTCTGATTTATGCACTCTGTCAGTTATCTGGAGTGGAGGCAGGTGATGATGAGGAATGGGTTGAACCTATGAAACCCATTACCAAGGCTAATATAAAGACTTATGAATCCCATGAAGGATGAAGATTTGGGACTAGGAGCTCTGCACCTTCGACTAGTAGGGATATTCCCTCTACTAGTTATGACCCTCCTACCTATAGTTCTCTAACCCTTTATGACTTAATGAATGAACTGACTCTGCATCAGAAAAATTTTGAGAAAATTGATGAAAGGTTGGAGCAAATAGATAAAAGGATTAGAGGATTAGAGCGGAGGCATGATTATGACAGTGAATATCTCCAGAGACATTCTAAGTTTGAGATAGCCTACTATGATGCTGAAAATCGTTATAGGAGAGGAGAGCTTGATGTTATATTTCTTGAGTGCCCTCGTTATACTCACTACCAGCCTACTCCACCTGCTAATCAAGGAGATGAGGATATAGCTTGGGATTTTGATGTTGAAGATTAGACTCTATGATTAGATATTTATGCTATGTGTTTGTTTATTTTCTTTAATTCAGTATTGTTATTTATTTTATGTATTTTGATTATTATGTTGTGTAAGACATTTAAACTTTGTTGTTTAAGTTAAATTTGTTTAGCTTTAAAATTTTAATATTTTACACTGTGATTGTAACCCTGAAACTGGATTAGTGAAATGTATGTGGATGTTGTGTTAAATTGTGTTTAGTACTTTAATAGGTATAATTAAATGTAGTAAGAAATTGTGTTAGTATTTTGTACTTATTACAAAATTTCTTTACCCAGCAAATTCTTTGATGTTATATGTGTGTAGAAAGTTATTAACAGTACAGGTTAACTAAGTTATGAAAAGAACCTGTAGAACTTGAAAAAGAGAAATACCTAAAGCACGAAGGTATGATTTAAATTTACAGTATGTTTTCTTTTCACCCTATATGATTAGATAGAAAAATTTAAGTTTAGGGAAAGGGAAAAAAATTTAACTATTAAATTGTTCTCAATTTTATATTTTCAAAAATTATCATAAAAATGATTTTCTATAGTAAATTTAATTCAGTAAACTAGAATTAATTTATTTAATTATTATAGAAAATAAAAGAAATATTTTTAGTGATTAAACTAATTTTGTGGATTAAGATATTTGGAATAAAAGGATAAGAATATATTTAACTATTTAAAGTAAGGAAAACTATATTTTAAAATATTAAATTCTTAAGTATTTAGTAGAGAAAGAAAAGATTGAAACTCAATGAAGTGAAAACTATGAAATACATATAAGAAAAAGAAATATTTCAAGTTTCAAATTTAGGAAGAGGAAAGTGAAGTTCAAAATCATTAACAGGCTATTCAGATACAGTAATCCTCACTTGAAAAAGAAAAAGAAGGATTGAAAAACAATCTCTGAAAAGAAAAGAAAAAAAATATAGGATTGAAATGCAATCCAAAGAAAAAAAAAGTGAGGAGAAGCTTGAGGAGATGCCTTATCAAAAATTGGCTTCATCTGAATCAACCTAAAGGGTAAACTCAGTTACATTTCTGAACTTATATATATGGATTAGTATTTTACTAAGTAGTGTTTTCATGAATTTCCTATCATCTGAATATCATAAGTAATTTAATATTGAAATATATAGTCTTTCTTGAAATAAATAGAAGACTAGAAATCTTAAACTTGATGATTAAATAACCTTATATCTATAGAATTAATTTAATTATCTAAAAATCTTTCTAATAAACTTTACTATAATATTTATTTAAATTAAAATCAAAGAATTTCTTAATAAAAGCTTTACTACAAATAATCATTACTTTTATGTAGTATCAAGATTACTTGAGGACAAGTAATAGTTAAGTTTGGAAGATTTTGACCAAAGAAATATGTATTGAGAAATTAATACCAATTTTATATGAAATTATACATTAAAGAAAGGTATTATCTATGTTTTATTACAGATATGAAGGTTTATAGGTAATGGAGCAAAAAGATGGGAAAAGGAACGAATCTGGAACGAAAAGGACTAAGAGAAATAAAAATTGAACTAGCCCGCCGACGGTGAGGAAAAGGCCGTCGACGACGTATTTGTTTTTAGAGCATTTGAATATATTATAAAGGACCCCACCGACAGTGAGATCGAGCCTGCCGACAGCGAGTCTAAACAGTTGACCTATGTTCTAGATGCCCGCCGATGGCACCAATGAGCCCAACGATGGCGAGAAGGTCAGTTCAAGAAATGTTCAATGAATCTGGATGTTTTTTGAAGAGGTGCTTAAGCAACCTTTCCCCCTTTTTAAATAGAGACAATTTTAAGTCGAATGTGTGTCTTCTTTGTGTCCTTGGTATGTCATTTTGAGTATCATATTAGTGTATTTAGTGTGTAAGTGTGTTCTAGAGAGTATATTTGTGAGTTTAATTGAGTGTGTTATACAATAAGGAAGAGTCAGAGGAACTTCAAGGAGTCTGCTTGGGGAGAAGATTCATGATAAGTTTTGTCTATTGTTTTATAATTTTAATTTTATATGAAATCCAAGTTTTGTGTTATTCTTCCTATGCATTCTGAGTAGTTTTCTCTGTCTTTCTTCTTGTTTTTGAGATTTTGTGAAATGGAAAATTGAATTAGTTGTACCTAAAATATTAAATAAAAATTGTGATAATCTTTTACTTAAATCTTAATTTACTTTTAATTTGGCTAATTGAACTGAAGTAAAGATTACATCCAAGATTCAGGGAAAGCAAAGGCCTTGAAAGGAGGGTGCAAATAAATAGGGAAATATTATTTATCAGGTGTAGAATTGGTT